>JANHFX010153849.1:0-60202 GCA_027560015.1 Chloroceryle amazona
TTTCTTTCCTTTCTTTCTTTCTTTCCTTTCTTTCTTTCCTTTCTTTCTTTCCTTTCTTTCTTTCCTTTCTTTCTTTCTTTCTTTCCTTTCTTTCTTTCCTTTCTTTCTTTCCTTTCTTTGTCAGTACTTCGTAAGTTTTGAATGCTTTTTTTCCCATATGCTGGGAAACCTTGATCTTTTGTCTTCATAAAAATGCCTGAGAGCCCTCAAAATGGAAAGTGATTGCCTGGACAGACTGTAGTGCCTTCCTGAAGTTATGTTAGCCACTTAAATGTGACATACCTGTCCTTCATTTCATTGTAGCTCTAGTCCTACCTCCAAATGAGCAATTATAGTTTTTAAAATGTAATTTTAGATGGTATCATAGGTGGATAAATATGCATCTAAATATGTTCCCTTTTGGCCCTCTTTAAGAACCGATGGATTTGGCCATTTCTTTGGATGCCCAATAGTGTTGAAGCTGCAGAGTAACTTCAATAGCAACCTAAAATAGAGGCATGACCAAGAAGATGCTGCAGTAGAGCAGCAGTAGTGGGATAACCATGTTGATTACTCAGTACTGAAGACAGCCAGTTGCCTGGTCAATTTGTTCTCCAACTCTGCCTGTATTTTTTCATCACATTATCTGTGCTTCAATGGCTGTTTGATTGATCCTTGTTAAGTCTTCTTGCCTGAAATGGATGAAAACTTATCAGTGGTAGAGAAATACTTCAGTAGTCACTGGTGACTAATTAGGAGGAATAAATGGGGGACACTTGGGAGAATTTGGTCTTGATTCTTTTGTGTCATTTCTGCCATCTGAAATCTCTGCCAAAATCCTGCCATTCTTACTTCAGTTCCCATGAATTAAATGTATAACGTTCAGCTTTAGCCCTGGATATTGCTCTGCATAGAATAATACCAACAAAATGTTTACTTCATTTGATAAAAGCAAGTGAAAGCACTGTGTTCCCAGTAATTTGTTCATCTGTGTTCTTCCAGAAATTATGACTAGTGACCATAAATCAAAGTGGATGCACAGAACTGTAGATAGCAATAAGGGAAATGACTGACAAATTGGTCCTCTGAAAACAGAACCCCTAGCTGTATGAATGATGTCAAAAAAAATGAACATTGGGTTTTTCTGGTGTACCCCAGTACTAAAATGAAATGTTGTTAAGGTAATTATCCTGCTATTGTTAGCATCTTTCAAAAAGCAATGTCTTTCATAAAAATAATGCACTTACATAATTGGAAAGGTTGCCAGAAGTAGCTTAGAAACTAGATGATCCTATTCTTTACTCAATAATTTTTGAAGAATGTCACATATTTATCATGAGACATTTGATGACAAAAGTCTGGGAGAATAGCAGCATTAGTTCTGAATTTCCTACTTCTTGACATTTAAATGATACCATCTGGACATTATTCAAAATCCCTTGACACAGCTACAGCAGGTCCCATCCACTGAAATAAGATAGGTGAAAATTCAGTGACAGAAGAAAAAGGGACCTAAAAAGTTTGATTACAGTGATATGAAGCTGCTTCAGTCATTGCAATGTCACAGCAAGGTTAGGAGACATGTCCATTTTTAACAATCTTAATGGGTTCGGGTCCTGAAGTCCTTATTAAATTACAGTCCAATTGATTTGTCACTCTTGGACCTAGACTATACTTCCGAGATGGAGGAAAACATGGTAATGTGATCTATCTTGGGAGTTAAAGTGGATGCTTCCAGTAGTATCAGTACTTGTGAGTAGTATAACACATAAGTATAAATCACGTTTAATTACATTTAAGTAGGTCTACACAGAATTTCAAACCCACTTATCTCAATCAATGGTAAAATATTTAACTCATATCAGTTCAAAACCTAATTGAAAGCAAACATAAGCAATTTATAAAGTACACTTGTAAAGCTACACTATCGTTTAACTTCCAAAGATTAGGACTGTCCAACTTAACACTGCATAATGTTTTGCATCTAATAAATTTCTTTAATAGAAAACAGAGACAGCAAAAATCTATAAGTGCAGGGAGCGAGCTATTCCATCTTTTGAACTTTCACTTCACATTTCATATTATGAATGTGTAAAATTGGTTAAATAAAAAACAGTTCTTACTCCGAGACTACTTGAGGACATAGACAAATTACTCCCAAATGCACAAGCAATTCCAACTCTGATTATAACCCATAATCTTTAACAACTTGCAAATCCTTTAAAATGTCCATTCTCAAAATATGCTTTCAAAATAGCATTTGTACCTGATAACAGCCTAGTGAAGAAGCATAGTGCTAAATGTTGTATGGCACAAAGAACTTCTTTTTTAATATGAAGCCATTAGAGTTCTGAGAAATGATTGCGCACTCCCTTTTTTTTTTTTTGAGGAATTGACTGTTGGAAATTTCTCCAGGTGTACTTTCATTTTTAACATTGCTGATTTTTGTCTGTTGTGTGTTTTCACAGAGCTGTGTAAAGATTTATTTTTTTATTATTTTTATATTCCTTTTCTTGATGGAGAATAGCAGAGCTAAACTATTGTGTGCCTTGAAAATAAAATAACTAGGATGATAAAAGGCAAAGTGGTTTCTTAGTACAACTATGCTTTTAACGTCTAGTTAAAGTATTGTCAAACCATTAGTGAAGCTAGAGTGCATCTTTACCACCCCATAAAAGTAAATCTTTTTACCTCAGAACTCCTCTTAGTAAGATACATCTTGACAAAGAAAAAAAAAACAACAAAAAAATCCCAAACACCAAGAAAACCCAGCAAACCTCCCTCATTCTGCTTGAGCAAAAGGTTGTCATCTTAAGAGTATAGAACTGAACTACAAAATACATGTTTTTTAGGTTTCTTTTTTTCTTTCTTTGAAACCTATCTACCTACACAGAGAATTCCTTCTAAGAAAGAAAACAGTATAACTAAGATCATCTTTATGCACCACAAAGATATTTGAAGACTGTATAATATATATGCCTGTATCTTTTATTTAGGATTATTTTCATGCAGCTGTGTGGATAAATGGATAAGCCAACAAAAGTGAGAAGCAGGTGTAAAGAGTCACCAGTGGAACTTGGGCATGGCAATACTGGGCACTGTCATGTTGAATCATGGGCATAGAGATGTCCAGTGCAATTCACAAACAAGTTTTGGGCATTTAACCTCTCAATGACGCAGAAGAGTGAAGGGATTAATGAGAGCCAGTGTGCTGTAGTGAAAGTCACCCTGAAGGATGAAGAGGGATTCTGGTTTACCTTTCAATGTCTGGAGGACTTCCATGTTTAATGAAGCACTGGTATATTGAGTCTGACTGAGCTGAAGTTAATTTTCCCCACAGCAGCCCTCCCAGTGCTGAGCTTTGCCTTGAGAGCTGGAAAGGTGCTGGGAACACCCCCGTGTTGTGGCTGCTGCTGGGCAGGGCTCGCACAGCACCAGGGCTGGTTTCCAACATCCCCTCTGCAGTGGGATGGAGTGGACAAGATCTTGGGAGGGAACTTGGCTGGGACAGCTTACCCACACTG
Source organism: Chloroceryle amazona (assembly GCA_027560015.1). NCBI lineage: Eukaryota > Metazoa > Chordata > Aves > Coraciiformes > Cerylidae > Chloroceryle > Chloroceryle amazona. The sequence goes on from JANHFX010153849.1 coordinate 3,504, forward strand.
ACCAAAGGGATGTTCCATACCATATGATGTCAGCTCAACAATAAAAGCTAGAAAAAAGGGGGGAGGGGGGGCATTGGCTTTTCCTCCAGAGCAACCACAGTGCATTTGGAGCCCTGCTTCCAGAAAAGGGGCCAGACAGTGCCTGCTGATGGGAAGTAGGCATTAAATCTTTGTTTTCTTTTGCTTCCATACACAGTATTGCTCTGCTTCTTCATTAGACTACCGTTGTCTTAACCTACGAGTTTCATCTTCTTTTCTTCCCCCAGGTCCAGCTGAAAGGAGATGGGGTGAATGACAAAGCAGGTTGGTGGGCATCTGGCATCCAGCCAAGGTCAAACCACCCCAACTGGACATAGATGCTTATTTTCATTTGGGTTTTACAAGCCTTAACTTACTCTACAATTAGGATGGTCTTAGAGTGACAACTTCATTTCTACCACTCTACCATTTCTACTCTAGTTCATAACTTTCCTGTAATACAACATTTCTTACACTATTTCTCATAACAACATCTCTGCTTCAGAATAGATCTGATCATATGTCAGCTACAAACTTCCTAAAGAAATATGGAAAATGCAAAACCAGTAGCATTAAATTTTTTCTTGTATATATCCTATAAATTGTATATGCTGTTATTGCACACTATGGTTTTCCACTGGATATCTTAAAATTACTTTCCTCGTGAACCCAAATTTAATTTTCTTTTCAGAATCTTATGCATGGCACCAAGATATTAATTCTATACAAGAGGAACACATGAGTGAGGTCAAATGCAGATGTTTAGCTTTCACTTGGTTTTGAGTCCAGATTTCAGAACATGACATCTTTGGATAAAAAAATCATTTTTGTGCATGTCTCTAAACAGTGCATAGCTACCTGTCTCTGATTATCACTCCATTTTTTGTTGTACTGTATTTAATTAAATGCTACTTTATCTTAGGGATTTTTGGGGGGTTCCTTATCAATGAGTCAACTATGATTTAACTTAGTTCCCATACAGTTTTGAGGACTGTGCTGCTACCTGGGTATGCATAAGTTTTACATATTTATGTAGAGTATTTGGCTTTAAAAGCTGCACAGCAAAGAGAGGTCACAGTTACATTGCTCAACATTACTGATAAGTAGGTAAAAAAAGGTTCTAGTCCAGCACCTAAGCACCCTATTCTCATAAAATTTGTAGGTATATTGGTGATTTTTTTTACTGAAAAGACATTTTGATAATTGATCATTTAAAGCTTTGTAGATATTTAAGCCATAATAATTCTGATAAAAGAATAAACAGTTGTTAGTTGCTTAATGACTTCAAGAATAAAAGGCCTACAAGTCTCTGACAGTTTGGCAAAGACTCACTCTGTTCCAGTAGTATCTGGTTGACAGCATCAATTACCCTGCCCATGTAAAACTGGCTAAACTGAGATGCAACTAAGGGTTTGATATGTGAAAAACAGAAGCTTCCTACAATATGTCGAATTTGGGGATATAGTGGGTAACAATAGTTTTATGATAATAAAGACAGTTTAGAATTAAATCTTGCAAATATTTTCCTAACCTTATTTTGTATTTTTTATGCCTCAGAAAATCAGTCCTAAATAAATATATTTCCATTAATATATATAATATATATATTTAGGTAATTTTTCATTATAATAGAGATTTATTTATCTAAGGAAATTTGTGGGTTTTTAAAAAATATAAACATAATATTAAATGGCATAAGGTGCCAAAATTATTTTAACTATTTATGTCCAGAACAGATAAATTTGTAGCTGCTAGATCATCAGTATTTTTAAGTTCCTTAAAATAACAAACAAACAAACAAATAAAATCCTCCCTTGTCAGTTTAAAGTATCTCAAGTCTCCTTTCAAATGGAACTGGGACCAATAAAATACGAGTGAGGGGAAAAGCCTATTAAAAAAAATAATAGTAAAAGCCATTTCAAAATACTCTTCTGAGTGGATAAGGTTTTTAGCTGTATGTCCTAAGATCCATTTTCACTGTCCAGATGCATAAGGTGTGCACATCTGATGTACAAGATGCCTAAGTATTCTTCTCCTCATTTGTGTCATGGCAACACCAAGCACTCAGACATCTGAGTCATCTGGGCAGATCTAAAATTTTACTTCATAAAAGCAATGTCAGCTGATTAACTGCCCTGTAATAAATGGGAACTAAAAGTTGCAAGAGCCTCCCTCCTCAGTTCTTTGTGTGGACAAGCCTGCTTCCAGAATTCACATCACTGAACCTAAGGACAGAAAACAAGTGCTAGGAGTTTAATTGCATCCAGTGGATGTTGCTGGAAGCTTTATAACATTGCCTGCTGGCATATTCCTGAGTGTGGTAGATCAAAGTTAAGTCTTGTTCCACTAAATGTGACAGTGTCTATGCTTATTTGTCGAGCTCTGCCTATGGCACATTTAAACCTCTTCTTTAACACCTCCATATATTTACTTAATTAGCAATGGATAATTTGTCTCCTGATGAACTTCTTGTTAAAGGCATTTTATTGCCTTTCTTCATCTTTTTTTTCTTTTTAATAATAATTTTGGCTATGAGCTTTGGCACTTCTTGCACCCCAAGACGTTACAAGTGTCCATAAGCCTATGGATAGTAAAGGTAAGGGCTGAATGGAATTGTCATAGCAGGGCCTTAATTTTTTCTGCTCAGCTGTTTACAAGAAAATAAAATGTGATGTTAAGAACTTACATTCCCATTCTTTCAGACATACAACCTTTTTGCATGGCATCACCTCTACTACAGTAGTAATTCCAACCATTTAACCATTTGGAATGATGGGAATATCTTTTATTTCTAGGAAAAAATAAAAGAAATCAGTAGTATGAAACAAAATTGATGGATTTTTTTAAAAGAAGGTTTTAAATGGCTTCCACAAGAAGGACTAAGCATTTATTTTTCATTTATAAATAGCAAGTATTTTGGTTTCTAATTATTCATAATTATTATAAAGGCTTTCTAAAATAAGACATAGTAGTTTAGACTAGCAGTTTAAAGAGCTGCTTGATGCATTGAAATGACAAGTGAGGGTATGAAAAATACATTTCATTACTTCCTGCTGCCTCAGTGTCTTGGGGCATTAAGCTTCCAGGGTGAAATATTGCAAATAATGTAACCTGCAGTGCAATTTTATGGTGGACATTTTCCCTTGGTGAATATAGCAATTTGACAACAACTTCTTCCACACATATGCGTGCTGTACTACTCTACATTTGAACGTCATTTAGTGAAGGAAATGAAGAATTAGAAGAAAAGGCTGAGTCTCAGTGGATCTTAGAGAATTGGAGTGCAGAAGAGGAAGCAATTATTTACTGCAATAAGCAGGGAGCACACTCTGCAAGGGACAGCTTAGAATCCTGCGTTTGTGGGCAACCTAAAAGGTATTTCTGAGATAACATTGCCACCATTATGGCACTGTCTTATTTGAACAATTAAAAAGTTGGGAACAGAATAGCTTAAAATGTATAAAAACTTCTGTTCCCCTTGAGCCTCCAGTGTTCTCCCAGACATTGTGGGGGAATAGACCAAACCAAAACCTGCTCTTTCTGCTTTCTCAGCTGCATAGTTACTTATGGGCTTAAAAGCCAAGGACTTAACTTCCACACAGAACTGTTGGGTTGCGTTTTTAACCCGCAAACCTGTACTGCAACCCTTGCTGCCTATTCCAGAGGGTAACTATAGCAGTTCTTGAGAAATGGGAGCTTTTCTTGACCTGTTGTCTGAAATTACAATATTAGTGAATTAAAAGCCTTCTCCTCAATATGTCTCTTGGTGTTACCAGCAACCAGTGAGTGCCATAGGTAAGAGAAGCTGGTTTTAGTGCTGCCATAACGTTGTCATCCTTCTAGCTCTTACTGACATGCCGTCTATAGTGCAGCTCCTGGTGACTGCAGGTCTTTGTTAGCAGCAAAAATAGGGCATAAGGAAAAGAACTTTTATTTTGAACTTTCTAAATTCCAAGAGCAGCTATTTATGTACACTGTAGAGACCCAAACCCTGACAAACAAATATAAACATTGTTCTGGTATTACCATTTTTCTGTTGATTGAAGACACCATGAGGCAAATGATGTTTCATTAACTATCCATACATGAAACTGTTATCTCCAGCTGGTCCAGAATTGTCACCCTGGTGAAAAAGGGCATGCTTATATAATTAAGATCCAGTTCTGAGCTCCTCCTCTCTCTCAGAAGATCAATGGCAGACAAGGGGCCAAACACTGGAAGGAACATAACTGATATTGTTTCTTTGGCAATATAAAGCAAATGCAGAATGAAAAATAATTCCTGCTGGTGGAGGAGGTCACTTTGGTCTTACAGCTTGGAAAGAACACTTAGAAGAGAGCTTGGAAGCATGATCAAAGTGCCAGGTATCCCTGGAACCATGACCATACAGCACAAGAAAAACATTAAACAGATGTGAGAACAACACAGTTTGAAATGAAACTTGTAGAAATCAACTACATGGCTATGGTAGCAATATGAGTAACACTTGATTCCAAGCCTAATTGATTTTTAAAAGCTAAATCTTGGCACCAGATCTGAGCACAAGAGGCAGAACGCAACCATTCTAAGAAGACTTTACTGTATATTTTTTCTGCCTCATAAATTCCTTAACATTTTGTATCTGAACCGTGGAAATATGGCTAATGTGTTTCATCATCTTCTTTGATAAAGATAAACAAAGCATAGCTATTAACATTCCTCATTTTGACATTTTTTTTTTACTGCTGATATTGACCAGTGATGTAATAATTTAAATACCTTGTCTTTTACTATGAAGATTTATATTTAACTCAGGAAAACATTATTTCTTATAGTTGCAGTTATTTCTTGATGATTTCCCATTCTTCAGAGATAGGGTAAGTCCATCTACACACTTAATAATGTCACTGAACCCACCATATAAGAGCCTCTTAGAAATTACATCCAAAATATCATGTCAAAAATGGCTAAAGTGACTGATGAGATAAAAGTAGTAAATTTGTCACCTAGCTTTTCACTTTGATATCTGTAGATTTTTAAAAGCAATCTTAAGAAGTTTTTATAACTGTTTATGCCTGTGAATGAGCAGAGGTACAGTGAAGAAAGCTTACTTTGCATCATTTTTAATGTACCAGAATTTCTTGAGGCTGTGCTTTTGATATAATCTAATGTCAGACTTTCTTAGTTTATGAATATTAACAGCATAGGTATATATCTTAAAATGAAATGTGACATGGATTGGTGTTTGTAGGTCTTGTCTCATATATTTGCAAGATGAAATTACTGGTAAAAGATTTTTATGGTGACTTCTGAGAAATGTTAGAAGCTCTTCTAGGAAATTGCCATTTAAAAAATTAGGATAATCTATGAGAAAACTTAGGGGAGTTTGAGTCATCCACAGGAGATGAAAAGCAAAGGTGCCTGAGAGAGGAATATGCAGTAAATATTTGCATGTATTAGTCATTCGTATGCATAGCTTTTACTGCTTCTAACCAAAGGGAAATGGGTGGCTGTGGTTTTAAGATCTAACTCTTTCTACCTTGGCAAATAAAGCTTTGTCTGAATTTGATGAATGTATTTCAAGAAGTTGTCATTATTACACAGTTAATTGTCAAAGCAAACAGGGCTGTAGTAACTCCCTACCATTTTAATTTCAGTTTTACTTAAGTGAAGTTTTCTGGTTTTATTATTTAGGAGGGCAGCAGATATTCTGGAAAAAAACATTTCTCATTTCCATGGGCAAAATTCAGACCGTATTGTATGATTTTTGGCAATTATCTTTTCTGTAACTATCGTGGAGTTCTTGGCTACTTTTTGTGAGAGGTGGTGAAAATCACAGTGAATGATGACAGCTCTAAATTCACCCTTGTGAATCTGGCTGAGAAGAACTTCAAGCAGCATCAAATCTGCCTACATTTGATTAACTTTTCATCTTTTCCTAGAGAATTGCTAGGACTCTCCCCTGAAAGGACACAAAGCTTAGATCTTAGAGGCGTGCATAAAGAAATGATAGATCTCCTGCAATAGTAGATGAGGCATGTATTCTGGGTTACTTTACAGATTAAAATTTACTCCCCAAAATCTTATCCCATCTTATATTAAATAAAATATAATGTCATTTCAGTTTCAAGAGAACTGTCCAGAAAGAAAAGTATGTCATAGATTTTTATGGAGTAGAAGCCAAGCAAAATATTAAAACGTTTCTTACTTTATTACCTACCTGTATGAGTTTGTAGGAACAGTTTAACTTCTTTCCATTTTGTAACAGGACCTCCATCTCCTGATCACCCTATATGAATGGCTTTCTTCTAATTTCTCCAAGATTTCTCACTAGGATCTGATCCTGAGAAACAACACAGATAAGCACAGCATAAAATTGTTTGGGGTCCTTCTGTCTGAGATAACTTTCAAGCAGCAAATACAACAAACATCCACATAACACAAATCCACAGCTTCCCCTACTACTACACACTCATATGCAAAAGTGAAGCACACACTTGCACGCTCAGGCTATAAAAGCATCAGAGTTAGGGCTGTGACACCTGGTGAACTTTTTTTAACCACAACCTCCAGTCAGAGAAAATTCAGTGTCCAAGAGCCAGAAAGGCCCCACAGAAGTCCTAGGCCAAAAATTAAGAAATCTATCTGACTCCAGCCTGCTCTCCCCAACAAGTGTGAGCACAGGGCAGCTGGCTCAAGGACAACCATTCTCTTTCAAACACACTATCGAGTATTAATCACAGCATATTGCAGTTCACCTTGAAAATGAATAACAGAGACCCAGGACAGTGTTTATCAGTTTGTGGCCAGTCATGGATCACAGTTAACTGGCTACTTCAACTGCCATTCCTCTATTCTTATTGATACTAAGAGAGATTAAAAAGTAGAAGGAATTACATAAAGTATTTCTTCCTGAAGTTACATATTTTGCTATGCATTCATGTTGTGTAGAAATTATATGACTGAAACAGGAACACTCTTCATTTGCAGTTTGGCATTTGAGTGAGGTGCTAACAAATGCATTTTTTTTCTTAATGAAGTTGAGGTTCATTTGATGATTCCCAGTTTAAATGCCAGCACAGCTAAGTCCATAGCTGATAAATGTGCACATGTGACACAACTCCTGAGATGCAGATGCACATTCAAAGGAGGACAACCACCACCCTCACCCCACAAAAGCTGGGACATCTGGACTGAGTGTTTTCTTTTGGAAAAGAAAACACACTGAAGATGACTGGCATCAGTTTAGAGAATGCAACTGAGCGAAGCACTGTGAGCTTTTTAGGTTTTAAGATGAAGAGATGTAGTACAAAAATGAACATGCAATTTCTCAGTTGGCACCAAGTAAACAGCCTTCAGAAGCAAGGAAATGTTTCTGCAGGAAATTGAAATCTATTGGTTCACTACACATTTTGATAGAAGGTTTGGATAACCAGAACAGTGTTCAGAACACAAATGTCATTGATCCATTATTCTCCCTCTGGAGAGTAAACAATAGTCATATCCCATCTTTAGATGACTGAATGCCAGAAAGCGCTGTGAGAAAGGAGAGCAAGTAAACTATATTTTAACTAGATAATAATGATGTAATTAGTAGAAATTTTAATCTCTTTGCATGTGTGCATTGCACACCACAAATATAAAAGACAACTATTTTATTTAACATATTGTTATTATAACGAGATTATATATAGCCCAAGTGCACAGAAATACATAAATTAAGAAACAGCCATTTTTCACAGTAACAATTTAAATATTTTTCAATATTAAAATAGCTTACCTTCCTGGGTTTCTATTAAAAACCAGTTTTGCTAATTTGTTGCATGGAACAGTTTTTAACACCTACCTCTGTGTCCATTGTTCAATTTCAGATGTAAGTATTTTTCATAGTGGGCAACCTCTGTTGTTTTTCTCTGCAGCAGCAAAGGAATGATTGCAAAAAAAAAAAAAAATGATTCAGAGAATCAGCCAGGCTCTTATATAAATACAGTATTTATACAAAATATTACTAACTAGAAAATTCTACTAACTCAAAAAAATAAAAAGATGAGGGAAATCTTTGTTAGCATAACACAGCAGAACAACCCACCAAATCTCCAATGTGTTGCACTGACACAACTCTTCCAAAACTCTATGGGGTTCTACCAGTCTATCAAAGATGAAAATGTCATTCATTGTAAACATAATCTGCTTAGATTTTTGCAAATCTCAGAGGGAGAAAATTTCCCGTGGATTTTTATTATTCTTAGCAATGCATTGTAAGATACTAACAGTGCTGTCCATAAATAGTAAAAAATATGCAGGAATCATTTTTTTTTTTAAACTACTCCTACACTTATATTAACAAAATTGAAATCTTACGAAAGATAAATGAAATAAAATTACTGTTTCTGTCTAAATAGGGATTTTACAGGACAGGTTGTACAATAAGCTGGCAATAGACCATGAACATAGTATTTAGCAAATGAAAATACATTATGAAATTAGGAAATTAAATAATTTGTTTGCTATTAAAATATTAAACAAGGATTTCCCAAAGCCAAGAAAAAACATACCCAGAATATGTATCTATATTTATATATAAAACAAACCTATTTTTATTAGATAGCAAGGTGTACCAGAAGAAAACATTTGGAATATTTATAGAACACAGAGAAAATTCCTAGTGGTTTAATGATTCCTGTTTCTTGAATCGAGAAAGAAGAGAGTCAGAAAGATGCTCTTGTCATACTTTAGCTAGAGACTGAACTAAGTTAAATGCTTGTACAATCTTGAATACTGAGACTGCTTACTCCTTCTCAGCAGAATGCAAGCTACTGTCATGGACAGGAAAGATGATGCACTTGAACATTTGGGTAGCAGGTGGCATGGCAAAACTTCAGGAAGACAAATATCCAGGAGGCATCTAGCATCAAAAATGGAGAGCATAGTGTGTCTTCTTAATTAATTATACAGCAGGTGCATTCAGTCTGTAGGCTGAGGAGATGCAGAAGCAACTGTGCCTTATCAAGGTTAAACACTTTAATTCTCCTCTCCTTTACACACATTTTACATTTCCACTATTCCTTTATTTCTGTGTAGTTTTTCACTTGATGTTCCTAAAACAAAAGGAGAATCAGACTTTTTTTTTTCTGCAGAGAGAGATGGAAAAAATGAGCTTATACTCTCTCTTAATGATACTGGCTGTCACCAAGCTAAACAGAAAAATAAAGCAACTTGGGGTTTTTTTCTTAAAAAATTTCAATAGGGGGAGTGGTTCCTAGAAATGACTTACTAAAAAGGTCTGAGACGTGATATTTTTTTACCTAAACCATCTCTGCATTTCACAAGCTTCTTAATGTCACTCATCTTCTCAAACAGAAAATGCATGGGACTAGTAATGAAAACTACTGTAGTAAGATTTGATCCTGCTTGCATTAAAGACACTGTTTTTCTACCGATTCTGGAGAAATAATTTCAAAAGCAGTGTGTCAAGTAAGTATTACTATTTTATTGTGCAGTGTTATGGTAGCTAGCAGCCCAAGTTGTGCTATGATCTAGAGGCACTTAGTAACCTTTCATACTCTGCAAGTATAGCTAATCCAGGAAAGCATGTAAGATGTGACTACAAAGACTGAACAGCCTGTGCACTTGGCATTGCTTCTACCCTATTTTTTCACACTCCATTTCTCACTGAGAAAACAAACAAATAAGCAAACAAGGATTTTCAGTCCAGAACATAATAAAAATGCTTGTACAAGCTCAAGCAGCAAGATACGCTGATTATTTTGCCTTTTAGTTCAAGTGTCAGGCTGTTTTCAGCTGTCATCAAATACTTTGTCACACCAGATGCTCATTATATCTGTTACATGATGAAATGTTTCAGCACATCAAAGACAAGGTGCATGTTTTGCTCATCTTTGAAATCACCAAAGAACTTGCCATGATAGCTGTCTTTGCTTACACCCATTGTAGTTCACTTTAAAGTTTCCTTTAAAGTTCTTCTTAACATCTTTTTTCTCATGCTGATATATGTACCTTTCAAATTTACGACATATTTAAGAGTAACAAATCTTTAATCCATGTTTTTTTCCATGCTCACTTTTGCTTGCTGTCTATTTTGTTACATAAATTTAATCCGATGGCTAAAAAGCTGCAATGTCCATTATGTGGTACACTCATGACACAAAGAAAATCTATTCCTTTTATTAATTTCTTATGATTTCTTTTCCTCTAAGGATGCTTAACTCAAGGAACTTGCTTAAATATAAATACTGAATGCAAGTGTGCCAATTACCTCAACAGCAACACTGTTTGCTTTGCAAAGGACTCTTTTACTCTACTTCATGGTGAAATAATTTTATTCTAGATTATTCCTTTCCTTCCACCTCCTAACCTCCCTTTTTTTTTTTATACCCAGTTCCTTATGGTTACATGAAATGTAATAAAATGACTCATGACTTTCACTGTCCATCATTCAGAGGCTGGTTTGGGACAAAGTCCCTAAAGTAACTCCTGCTTTTACACTGTGGCACTGTAAAAACTGTTGAACGTCATTAAAATTTCATTTAAGCAAGTATGCAATATTTTATTTGTACTGTTTATCCCTTTTCAGCTATAGGAACTTTTCATAAACCTGTTTTAATAAAATATCTTTGGAATTGAAAGAATTTCTAGATACACAACTGTTTTTCAAGCTACAGGATCAATAAGGCTTTTGATTTAGCAGTGCAAAGAAATGGCATTGTGCTGACACAATTCCAGGCTAGACTGGAGCATATATGGCCAAGTGAGCAGGATCATGACCTCAGATAGGCTGCTGTGGATGAGGGGGAAAAGGGAGGGGTTTACACCTACTGTTCTGTCAGTGCAATTTAATGGAAAATGCATGCCTCAGGCAGGGGCCAAGCAAACAGCCCAACATGATGTTGGCCATTGCTAAAATGACCCATTCAGTTGGCCACAGAAGAAAAGCTCTGCTGCACAGAGCAGCGCTTCAAAACAGCTGCACCAAGGCACGGGTTTTGGTGGCTTGCTGAATACAGTAAGAAATGCATTAGAAAGCTGAGACAATCCAGGCAAATGCTAATGCAATTAATATCCATTGCCATTCTTTATCAGTTGTCGGTCTGGCAGCTCTCAGGCAGCATGAAATGGAGCCATACTTGAAATCTATTACAGACTGGAAAGGTTACTTTTTTTGTTGTTTTTTTTTTCCTTACTATGCAGTTTAAAGGACATGTGATGGACATAAATATATCTGTGGAGGAAGTTTTTTTTCTGAATATAACATATGAATACAGGGGCAATCAACAGAGAAAATTAGCTACTATCCAGTGGGAATTTATGTGTTCTTATGTACAATTAGCACTGGACACTCATTCAACAGAGCAGGTGTTACTAGATGTTGACAAGTATGATTCAAATTACTATCTTGATCTGTTTTAACTTAACTGAATGCATATTTTGCAAGTTTTCTGATTGTTTTCATTTAGCTCGATCAATTATTTCAATCTAAAGAAATCAAAAACCTGAAATAGAATCTTAAGAGTTCACCTAAGGCCTTTTTCATAAAATATATATTTCACTTCTGAAATGTGATGACGGCATAGACATTTTTCTCCAAGGTAAGATTAATACAGAGCAGTGGGTCAGAAAAAATTCTTAATTCCTTTTAAACTGTAAAGAGACCTTTGCTTGGTTCTACCTAGAGATAAATTTCATCCTGGGTATGGACACCAGTTACTTCATTAAACAGGGTATTGGTCCATTCTCAGAAGCCCCAGAGGCATGTTTAAACACAGGTGATCTCAGAATAGAACAACCAATATGGAAACTAATGCTGTATTGTTACTTTCAGGCCAAAGGACAAAGGTACTATGTGGTTTATTTTTATTAACGAACAAAAATTAAACACTAAAAAATAGAATTATTTGAAGTAGAGAAGGCTTCATATTTCTTATTTAAAAATAGTATTTCTTTTGATGCTTGCTGCTAAAATAAGAAGCAAGCATGAACTAACTTAAATAGTCTTTGCCTAAAGAAAATGAAAAGTGGCACAGAGTATTACTTACCTTGTCTGTAGTTCTTATATTATCCTATACTTGTAAAATGATTTGTGGAAAGTAGAAACTCATTTTTTCCAAAACGTCTTTGTTCCTACTGAGAAAAAAACAAAAATTAAAAAAAAAAAAAATAAAATAAATTTGCTGTGTATCTCTTACACTCAATCCCAAATTCATTAATTTTCCAAGTGCTTTGCAATGTTTTGTCTTACTGGGTTTACTAAGTAATTACTGTTAGTTACCATAAATCTAAAGAAAATTCTACCCAGCTTCAGAGCACATGATTGCAGAGTGTTATCTGTCTTTAGTTGTGCTGTCTTTTCTCCCAAATCTACCATCCATTTGTTGCATATATTGGGGTTCATCAAAAAGGATCAGTCTTTGCAGAGTGCTTTTACATGCCATATTGACAGCTATTAACTACTTTCAAGGCTATTCTGGGAACTTCCAATGGATGAAGCAGTTCAATGCCCAAATCTTTTCCCTGTGTGGCATGCGGAGAGGTGATGACAACCAGTTTTTTTGTGCACAGTAGGTTTATAGGCTTTGCTGCTGTAACATCATCCTGCTTGTGCAGTTCATAGGTTGTCTACTGAGCCTTTTTCAAGCTTGGTTTAGAACATGCCTACTGAAAATTCATTTGCTTTAGAGATGTAGTTGAGGGATCAGTCTTCAGCTGACCTTTCCCTGAGTAACAGAACATGACACCAGCAGGACTCGTGAGCTAGGTATCTACTAGCTCTGGTTTCCTTCCGTCCTGAGGGACAGAAGCACAGCAGTACCTTAATGTGCAAACTCTCACTATGCAATCAGAAAAAAAAATACATGGTTAAAAGTGTGTGTGGTTTTGGCTATTTGACGAGATGATTCTTGATCAGCTCAATCCAAAACCTTTTAAATTAAGTAATCATGAATAAGCATATAGCAGTATGTAAAATGTATGTAAAATTCTTAGCAAAGAATATAAACATTTTCATTTTTCCTGTGAAGGAAACACATTACAATGACCATGACATGCTCAGTAGTTTCTTTAACCTATATATATAGGACCATTACACTCTTTCAGGTCTTCCAAGTCCCATAGTTTATTCACTGATCTGATGCAGATGCTGAAGGAGATTCAAAGAGCACACTTTCAGTCTACTGTGCTCAATAGTTGGATTTTAAACATAGCATGTTTGTTTGATGTAAGAAAAGGGGTCCAGTACTTACACCATACTGAGTACAGGTGAAGGTTATTCCACTCAGTATGGAGAAAGAGTGACCCTTCCCTCATCCTCATCAGGGCAGCACAGCCTGTATAATCTGGAGTACTAGCCAGGTGCTAACTGGGCAGTGTGAGACAAAACAGGGGGAAGGCTGAGTCAAGCATACAGATCTGCAAAGCTGACACACAGGTTGACCAATAGAGTTGGTCAACCAACTCTACTGGTCAACTAATATATTAGAGCCAATATTTTGGCCCTAAGCTATCTTGTAAAAATCACTACTCCTTTAGAGTCTGAACATTCCTGCAAGTTTGTGACTGTCCTAGGGTGACCTGGTAAACTACGGACAGGGAGGCTGGAGAAATCTTTTAATCTTTGATTTTGCCTATCCCACAACAAATGACAGGCTTGCCAAGTGTTTTTCATTTTAGCAATGATGTATACGAAATATATGGGGCAGGGAAAGCAGAAGATCAGAAATTAATACTTTTGTTTTCTGAAACACTCAACTTCTGGACATTTAGTTCCAAAAGCTTGTACAGTCACTTAGATGGATCATGAGAAGACCTTTTTAATCTCCAAGAATTGACATACTAACTAGATGTGTAACACTCAAATGTTGACTTATTCCTGTCAATAGGCATAATAAGAGAAATGTACAAAGTGATCTACGCTTCCCTGATAACAAACTAATTTCTTTTGAGGTTGTTGTTTGTTTGGGTTTTTTTTTTAACAAATTCTCAAAATTCATCTCAAAATACAGCATTTTTAAATATTTGAATCTTTCATACAGATACTTGGTATTTGCAGCACTCTTCATTTGAAAAGGATGGGGAAGGAAATAATTGTATATGCAAGTCCTGTGTAAATTAATTAATTTGAGCTACATAATTATTTCATATTCTAAGAATAACATAATTAATTAAATGTCAGTGTAATCTGAAGTGATTTCATCTGAAGTATCTGGCACTAATACTCTTTTAAGGTGTAGCATTAAACACATACTTAGTCTTACTAAGTTGCAGTGACACTGCATTCATGAAGTCACGTATATTGGAAAAGGATAATATCTTCCTTACTTTTACCAAATTCAAGGCCTCAGCTTCTTTTTAGAAACAGAAAGTAGAGAGAAAAATTGTAAAATGGATGAGATTTATTCCAAGGGTCCAAGAAGTTAATCAGAGTTAGGGGTTTTTGTGTGGGTTTGGTTTTTGTTTCATTTAGGAGAGTCATGCATTTGTTGCTATAAAATTAATAATAGTGTTTATGTATTTACCTTTATCACAACAATAAACATGAGATTTAAATTTCATTTTGTGACAACTTTGAATACAGTAAAAATGCTCCCTAGAATATTTTTTCTGTAATACCACTGTTTCAGAATCACCAATTTACAAGACTTACAGAAGCAATAGGAACAAAACTCTCTGCTCCAGTAACCAGTATTTTATAGAGCAGAAAATGACTAAATTTCTGTGCGTCCATGAAGAACAAGAACTATCCTACGGTAGTGTGCTGAGCTGTACACCAGTAATTAAACAGTCATTCAAAGAAGGAGAAATGGAACTTGGAGTCAAGCAAGGTGCTCAGTGCTCAGACTTCACGTTATTAGATACTTTGACTTTTTAGGTGCCTGTCAGTCACAGTCCATTTTCTCAAACTAAATTATGCTCCCTAGATCCCTGTATAGCTCCAAATAAGTTCCTCATGGAAGGGATTTATAACTGGACAGAAGCAATTAGGAAATTGTGAGCACAGTGGTTTACCATAAAGCCTTACTCTGGGATGTGTAGGAGGCATATCTTCCCGTGTCTAACATCCCATAATCAAATGCTGGAGGCATAGGTTCTGTCTTTCAAAACATAGAAAGATTTTCTCATTAACAGCTGAACATGGGATTTAAATTCCATTGAGATGTGTAAAATTTTTACACAATTCTTACTCCAGCCTGACACATCTTAGAAGTGTGTCCCACACATCAGCCCAAAGGTCCAGTTTTGATGGTTTATAGCAAAACATTTACCATAAATGATAATATAAACATAAGAAACTTTGCAGAGCCTGTAATGACTCAGTCAGGAAATCATCACTAAGTTATTCAGCTCAGTCAAGAATGAAGAGCTTCCTCAGCTCTCCAAGAAGCAGAACTGCAGGGAGGAGACAGCATTTCGATATGGAAATTATGAATTGTGTTAGACAGTTAAGTTTTGCATATGTCCCTTAATAGCTTCATCCTCAAATCTTACTCACTCTCTCCCATTGGGCCATTCAATTTCTCACTTGTTAGAATCTGTGATGTCTGAGAAGGGATTTGACCAGACCTGACATTAATAAAAAAGTCAATATAGAAAAAGATAATTGACCTTGATGGCTATGTCTGTACTGAAGATATAGTTTTGAAATCCAAATTTCTTCTTAGCAATGCACTGCTATATTTATATAGCAGCTGTAAATTTCTCATACTAAACACAACAGCTATACATTGCAAGAGATATTAAAACTCAACTGGAAACAAGGTAAAAGGAGTGTACTTAAAAAATAAAAATAGGAAAAAAAGCAAGAGCTGAAAGACTTTATTTGTAGTTCCTCAAGTCCCTGTGACATCTTTCTATTGTAATTACACAGTTCATATGGTAATTGAGTTATCTGACTGATTTTAGCAGCTGATTTTATCAAAGCATTGGTTAAAGATTCAGTTCTTTCCAGGGAGCTCCTTTGTGCGTACTAAAACTTTGTTATTATGAAATGAGGTTCTACAGTTAGTGCTAGGGTTTTATGGTCACTTCTGGCTCATTTTAAGGTGTAGATAAAACATCACTATAATCCTTCAGCTGCCCTTAAAATACAGAGCTATACTGACTACAGATGCTATAATACTGCACCTCACTTGTGAATAAAGATGAAGACAATATTAGCCCTAACAGCTTGTGCAGTTCACTAATGTAAAGTATGATATAAAATAAGACTTTAAGTGCCAAATATGATCTCCCCAGCTCAGCTAGAAAAAGCAGTGAAGTTGCTGTATCATGGTCTCAGAAGCCAAAAAAATACAGTTATGCAAAAGCAACTCTTTTTACAGTTTCAGCATTACCCAGCCTAGCCTGAGACCAGCTTCATTATCCCCACATGTACTGCATTTACATCATGGCATCAAAGTATAGGTGGATCTGTTACTCTAAAACAGCATGACTTATAACTATACACTAAGAAACTACATGTATAGAAGCTATAGGGACAACCGTGATCATTAGGTGCCTAATCAGGAAGCCATGATATTAAATATTTGAAAGGTTTCAGAGGCCATTGAAAGAATTAGTGCGTCCAGTTCTGGGGTCTCCAATTTTAAAAGGTTGATGGTAAATTTCAAAGGATTCAGAAGACTAAATTGAGGTGTGCCAGGTGATATGTCCAATGAATACTAACTTGGTTTCATTTATTTAATTTAACACAAGACATTTAGGTGATAACTTGGCCACTGTAAGCCAGTGCATAGAAGGGATGATAGCTGATGGAAGCTTAAATAAATGCACAGAATAGTATTAAAGGTATAAAGGGATCAAACAGGAGAAAGCTGAAACTGGCAAATTTAGATTAGAAATAAAATACAAACAGTTAAACAGTCAACACCAAAAGCAGTTAATCAATTGAAGCAACATACACTGTAGAGTACTCATAACTCTTAGATGTTAAACCCAGATTAGTCTTGTTGTGAGAAGACATGCATCCTGATGCCATAGGCTTGATGTCCCATTTGTCAGAGCATGAAAAAGTTTTGAGGCTGAATAGAGCCATAATCCATCTGGGGGAAGGGATGGATGCACAGGAGCTTGACAAGAATGTCCCCCACTGCAGGTAGACCTAATGGGGAGACAGCAGCCTCCCCTTTCCCCATGACACATTACTTAGGATTGCATCAGTGAAGATCTAGAGGAGAGAAAGCAGCTTCCCAGGCCCTCCTCCTGAGCTGTAGAGCCATGCAATGCCTTTTAATAAGGACAAAGTGTAAATTTGAAACAACTGATTTTATATCCCTAATACAAATGTATGAGGAAGAGAGTGTATGCTGAATATCTTATTAGACGGGTCATGACAACTGGTAGTTTATAGAGAAGTTGCTGACAAGCCATCACATTTAGTTCTACTTCTTTCTCTAGTTGTCACTTCAGCTTTCTTGAAGTTTTATCCCTGTGCTCCTGTGCTGCCACAACCTTTGGTACCCTTTCGTAAGCAGCATGCACTGCCATCACACTGCTGCTAATCCTGATGCGTTGGGAAGCAGTACAAGAGAGAAAGAGGACAGGAGAGAGGGAGGGGTAAAGAAAGATACATTTTTTTTCTCCCTCACTCCTTCACTGTCCTTTTCATGTGCTCAGGCACAGAGATAAATATCCTTTGCAAAAGCAGATGGTTTCTTTCATGAGACAACCAAATAAGGCATTGGAAAGTCTACAACCATTAATAACTGGTGGTTTTCAAATAGCAAAAGAGCCTCACCGATCTCTTTAAACTATAAATGGATTTACAAGCATTTTATAGTTACTCCAAACTAAATACACACTTGATTCTTTCATTCCATCAAACACTCAGACATCTATTGGGAATTAGTAATACATGCAAATAGTGTACTTGGCTTTAAAGAGTGCAAATGTTCTATTTAAAATGTCATCAGTGCACAACTATCAAAAAATCATGAAACTGAATAATAAATATATTTCATTCCATTTTAGGATTCTTTCTCCTGGTTACTGCAGCAGTTGCTGAGTAGTTTTGTATTCACACTCTTCACAACTATGAAGATACCAGTCCTGTTTTTACAAGATTATTAACCACTTCATGAAGCGGGGCTTTAAAAAGAATATCCAGCACCACAAGTGTTTTAACAGAACATTGTGAAGGAAGTGCAAAGTAATTTGTGATACCTATATGCAGTGGATTGCTACGGTGGGAATAGTTTCCCTCAGCTGTGCAGGCTGTTACACACAGCATAGATTACTCAGGATCTATTCGGCATGACTATGGGTAGTCTTGTGTCAAATGAGCTGTAGGAATCTAGTTCATAATCCTTATAGAAACTAGACCCTATGACAGCTAGGATTCTTAAAAGATACATTGGAAAAAAAACCAACCAAACCCACACAAGAACCTAGCTTGGCTTCAGCATACACTACAATTAAGGAGCACCTCTAATCAGGAAATGCATTTTCAATCAGGTACTTGTTCCAGCTGTACTAGGTATTTACAATCACTAAGAAACCATTAGTCCAATCAAGGAATACACAATCTGGCACAATCTCTGTAGAGATTATGAAGTGAATACTTTTAAGGGACTAACAACCCTTAAAACTCATGGGCTATCCTTTCAGGTGAGGCCAAGTACCTACATTACAGGAGAAGCAGAAATATATGTGGGTAAAGGAAATAAGCACAGCTTCTAAAATGGTACCTGTCTTTTGTGGACACAGCTATGAGGATATCAGACAGGAAATCTAAACTGTTTTTTACACTCCCCAAAGGATTCCTGAGTCTTCTCATAACATCACTTACACGCAAAATGGGGGATGCCCACTGAGGCACTGGGATTGCTAATCCTGCTAAAATACAGAGGCCAAACAGCATGTGAGAAACTTCATCTAAACTCTCATTTAGTAAATCACCTTCTCCTTTCCAACAGCATGCAGAATGAGCAAGACAATGAAAACTTTGTCCTGGTGAAGAATAGGAAGAATTTGTTGGATTTAACAGCCTGTTGCAGAGCTGGTGAGGAGAGCCAGCCCCTTACTTTTCCTAGTATCTTCAGTTTAGCTGTACACTTAATAATGCTCATGCACATTTATGTACATCGTGACATCAGATAGCCCATAAGTTCTGCACTGCTTATTGAAAGGCGACTGATCTGATGCAAAAGTAGCCTTGCCTGACCGTGATTCAGGGAGTTATAATGGCTAGGTTGTCATTACTTGCAGGAGGGAAGATTTAAGATAATGTTCTGAGCAGCAACTGAGAATATAACTCTCCCTACATCTGAGAAAGTCAAATAATCCTCATCCAGGTGCTTAGCTCCTATTAGAGAAGCCTACCAGCATAACTCTCCGTACAATTCTGCT
Source organism: Chloroceryle amazona (assembly GCA_027560015.1). Lineage (NCBI taxonomy): Eukaryota > Metazoa > Chordata > Aves > Coraciiformes > Cerylidae > Chloroceryle > Chloroceryle amazona. Next base: position 22,857 of record JANHFX010153849.1, read on the forward strand.
AAAGCATCTGTGACATTTACACTGTCAGTGGCTAACAGGAGAGGAATGATTCCCTAAAGGCCCCTTTCAACTGATTATCAAGAGCTCCCAAAGAGATTTCTTAAAAGCTGGGTCAGTTCTCCAGAGGGGGTCATTCCATGGGGCTCTCCAAAGCTTTATTTTTATTATGTTGAAAGAGCCCTGTCAATTATGTGCAACAAAACACTCATTCAATTAACATTCTGTGTCATCTGAAAGTATTTAAAGATAACTTCAGGCTTTCTGTATCATGGCCTATTTTTCACACTGTGCCTAAACTGCACCCTTGTTGTTTTAGTCTGATAGAGTTTATTTGCAGCTTGAAATGAGATGCTTATTAGCAAATAGACTTTATTTTTTAATTCCATTTTTAAGGCAATTTAGGATGAAATTCATGAATAAAGGCTAAATTAAGAGCCAAGGACGCTAATTCTTCCTTGCTCTATGAAGTTTTCTGTGACTCCTGACTCAGTAACAGTCAGCTTCCAGCTGTCCTATTTATAAACAATCTTCTCTATTGACAAAACAGTCTGTCACTAGCTATTTAATGCATTGTGATGATGATCTATATGGTATTAAAAACATCACTGCTGTGTACCCCTCTGGGAAAGTGACTGTTGTGAACTATAGTACAGTCCTTGTTACACAAAGTAGCTTCTCCCACGAAAATAGTGCTGTTGCTTGAATAAAAAACATTGTCCAGTCCTTGCAAATAAGGTGGACCTCCTGTGGTCATATCCTAATGAAGTTTTCCCACTAGGAAAACTTCAGATTACTTTGATTGTATATTTTTTTGCAAAATATTGTGGAGTGTTTTTTCCCTTGCACAATAGAGAAAAAAAAGTTGTTTTCTCAGGACAGAAGACTCCCTTCTTCAACTGTGATACTGAACAGAGCCAGAGCTGTTACAAAAAGGTGAATTTGTCATAATCTCTGACATTTTCAGACACACTTTTCATATGACAGCTCTATTAGCACACCTTAGAATAAAATTTGCTTTCTGTGCAATTGTATTACATTGTTGGATGATGTTAATTATTTGTCTGTAAACATCATCATCATTTTCTTCCGTGCTACTACTGCTTCACTAGTTTGTTTGAGAGTGAGTTACCTAATCTAATTTTGCAAATCTTTCTGAATTTAGTCTTGTTCTGAGATCCAGGCCAAGGTTTTCACAAGAAGCCTAATTGCTAAAATAGCTACATGCTCTATTTTAAGCAAGTTGCTTATCAGTATTCTGAATAAAATCTGAGCCTCTATGAACCCCTGGGGCATTGCCCTTAAGATAATAATGCTGCTTTGTCAGGGTGCTCTTGATAACTGATCTTTCAGTATGGCTGCTCAACAGTGGAGTGATTTTATGTCTGTGCTTTTCTACTGCCATGGAGGAAAGTATCACAACCTTGTTGGAAGTCAGGGTAGTTCACACTGCTGTGCCTCATTATTCTAATTTCCACATCCACAGTGATTATTCTGTCAAAGGGAAACCTCCAATTCTCAGTTGTTTTCTCATCCTGATCAAATTATTGTCCTTTCTAATTCTTTTTCTACTATGAGTTGTTTTGCTAAGAGTAATTTCCAGCAAATTTTTCTCTTTAAAAACAGTAGACACCTTTTAGAGCAAAATAAAATCTATGCCAATTCCAGAAAAGTCTCTATGTCATACTTCTGATTTTCTGTCAGCATACCAGAGAGGTGTGCTGTCACCTACAGAAATAAAATGTGTTTCAATGGCAAAAGTCTTACTATGAACAGAGCTGAAGGCGATGAACAGTCAGCTTGTCCAAGCCCATGTAGGCTATGCAATACAGACAGCTTCTGGGGAGCTCCTCCTGGTGTACTGCAAGGGAGCTGTTTATGACCTCTGTGAATTAGAATGTCCTAAGGAACATCAGAGCCTACATTTATCCTCCATTGTTTCTTAAATCTCAGACTTAATGTTGACATAGGTCTTACCCTCTGTCAGTGAAAAGTCTTTAAGTATTCCACTACTGTAAAAATAAATTACACTAATATACAGCTACAAATAACTTTGTTATTCTAATGTTACAGGTCTCTGTTTCAGGCTCAGGGCAAGCCCACATGGAACACAGCAGGATTAGCCCCCTTCTCCCTCCCTCCTTCACAGGGGAGGATAAAAAGGGGAATAAGGAAAAAGAAAAATGCCTCACCCAAGACTAAAAGTTAAGACTATAAGAAATTTCATGAATAACAGGAGCAAAGCAGAAAAAATAATATTAAGGGCAGAAGGATACAGAACTCTATACAAAGCCTGCTTTGGGATGGCGATGGATTGCGTGGTGCTCATGGAGTCAGGCCCAGCCCTGCTGAGATGCTCTCACAGCTCCCAGAGCCAGAGAAGAAACAGCCAGACAGCCAGCAGGGGAGGGGAAGGGATAACAGCTGCCCTCTGACTCCTCAGGGTCCTAGGGTTACCACGTGACACCCCACACACATTCTGTGCACCCTTAAACCACAACATTTACACGATGGTCAGAGGTTAATGATGCTGGTTTGCTTTGATAACTTGCAAATGGAGTCTGGTAGCAAAGAAAACTGTAAGACCATGAGCAAAGATTGTAAAACAGACCTTGAGGAAAATGGAAATAACTAGTAGCTTACCCAAAGTGGAACTTTAGGGTATGTTGTGAAACCTGGTAAACTCTATAGATCACTTATGTACAACGACAACAAAAATTAAAAAAGACATTTACATTATCTAAAAAAAAAATCCAATTCTTATTAAGAGTAAAAATTTGGGACCTTCAAAGGTGCCTTCTGACACAGAATATCCTATGCTTCTATTTTTTCCAATCAAATAAAAAAAGCAAATCCAAACACAAAGCCAAAGAACTCCCCAGTGCTTAAAGTTGTTTGGTTAAGGTGCAGCAGAGAAGACTCTACATTCAAAAATGCATCTAGCCTGCTGCTGTTATTTTTATTTACAGTTCTGTCACAAGGTCTTTATGAGAAACTTTCCCATAATTTTATATACATTTTGAATGTATAGTGCCCTTTTGCAGTTGAAATCCCTTGCTCATTGCTTCCAGGAATAATAATACAGCATACCCACTACTGCAGTGTAAACAGATAATGGAATTTTAGTATTGGTTCATCTCTATAACACACTTCTACTTCACTGCCACAGAACCAAATCACTTTTTTTCCAGTTGCAGTGGTTATACTCACCATCTTTTATAGCTTATGCTTTAAACAGGGCATTTACACCAAATTCTGCAGCTGTCGGCAAAGCTTCTACTTGGAGAGTTAGGGTCAGCTAAGGACTTCTGATTACATGGCTTGGCGCAAGCCAAACCATGAAAACTGGAGTTCAGGATTCAGGATTAAAGTATATTTCATACCAAACCTAATTCAATTGTAAATCAGCTTCTTGCTCACATTCATACTTATTGAATAAATAAGGGTATGCAAGGTGGTGTTGCCATGAGCACTCCAAGAGCTGCATGCTTTGAATTAAGGAGTTAGCTGCAGAATTCCTGCTCTGAATCGACTATGTTTTCTTGAAAGAGGCTGATGGAAACACAGTGGAAACACAATTCTCCCATTTAGGCATTTAACCAGAACCCTTGATACCTGTAAGTATATTTCTATTTCTACAGTACAGGTTTTTATCAAAGACCTAGAGTGAATTCAGTGGAGTGCACTCCTTGTTGTATTATGTCCATCTGCCCTCTTTAGTCTCAGCAACACATTCTGTTCCTTACAGAACTGAACCAGCAATTTTAGTCCTGGAATAGTAATCCTGTCTGGTAGGTAAGAAAACTCATTAATCAGTTCTGAACTACTGAGATAGAAATGCTCACATGCACACACACATGCACGTGTCCACACAGGAGAGCCTTAGAAGCCTGGCAGCAGCTCAAGTTCTCAAACATTTCTCTGTTTGCTTCTACCTTTCCTTGGAAAGGGTCTAGCAGCTTCAGGGATACGACCATGTATTGGATATTTTGCAGGCAGGATGAAGAGAAGTTTGTATGCAGAAAGAGGTGGTAGTGATTTCTTTGAAATTAGACCAAATTTCATGAGGTTGTGAGTTTTCAGGGAAAAATAACCTCAGTTTGCAAAGTAGACGATCTCTTCCAGTACCTGGAACTTCTGAAGTTTCTGTCTAATCAAACACAAATAGACATATACAGTGTATGCCCAGAAGTAAGCTAAATTAAGGCTGCACAGATATTACAAAACTTCTAGATATTTGACACAGCTTTTATGTTGGCAGGGGGAATGAGCAGCACTTGTCTCTATTCAGCAAGGTCTCAGCATGTCAGCTGGCCTAGTTACATTGTCTTCAGGGGAATTTGACTTACAGTGCTGCCTTTGTCTGTTCTCTTCATTAAAAACAAAATAGAAAACTCTCAGAGCAAAGCAGCCTGTGATGTAAATACGAAACATCAGCTCTGTGTGGCCCAAATGCTGCTGGGAGGTCTCTGAGACTCTCCAAGACTTTCATTTTAAAAGCCAAAATTCTAAGCAGATGCCCTTCTCATATATTTGCATATATTTCCTCCTCGCCACCACTTTATTCAATAACAATAATGGGAGCACTTGTCACCACAGGAGCTGCAAGTCCTCACTATAAATATATCACACCCCTATACCACTTTTCTCTTTTGACCTATGCTCATCTCAACATCTTACTCTCCACCTAAATCAATTGACTGGTCCCTTCTTTTATTTATTTATTTATTTTTATTGAATCCTAATGGCACTAACTTTGTCTAGGAGGTGGCTTTGTTGTAAACACTAATGTCTTTGTGGTGAAACCACTGTCAAAAGTAGTGACCACTTTACATAGTGATCCCTACTTTCACGTGGTAACCATGGTAAACATTCTCTCAAGCACTATTATTGAAGTTATTTTTAAATGAGTTATCAGTCAGATGTTATTACATCTTTGTTTGGTGTGGGTTAGATGTATCTAAACTGGGGTGGATACATGCAGAGCATAATCTCAGGTTATTGGTTCCTACGCTTGGGACCTGAGGGCAAATGCCCTGGTGATCTTCAGATATTGGACTAGAGGTTTTCTGAGTTGTTGTGTCCTTAAAGTACTTGTGCCAGATGCAAATTATGTCAGAATTTTTTTAATTTAAATTGCCATATAGTAAATTTAAACCTATTAATATGAATACCAGGTATGTATTCAAAAAAGAAAAAAAGCCATTATTATTTTGTGATTCTACAGTTTTTATCTTTTCATTCTAATGAAATTGTGAAAACTACTTTTTGGTATCAAGCAGGTACAATCTTGATAGGGTAAAAATATATTTTTTTTTCATTTATGTGAAGAATTAATTTTTATTTTGATAATAAATCTTAATCCTGGATGGATTGGTATGGCCCTATGTGCTTGACCAGACCTCTTGCTCTTTTGCAGTTTAGTAGGTTCCTGCACAATTTCCTGCTTCCTTGCACCATCACAAGATGATCTGCAGAATTGCTTTATGTCCTTAAATTAGAAACTGGAAGTGCAGATGTCTGCAAATGGCTTTGTAGTTCCTCTTGTTCATTTCATTTCAGGCTAAACTGACAACTGAGACCTATCAAGTGTTTCCTTCTATAGTCTTTTACATCAGACTGTTGAGGGGTTTTGCTCATTTTAATCCATAAAAGGTCAGGGGGTCTAAATGTGTCAAAGTTGTTTTCTCTAAACTGACAAATTCAGAGTTAGAACTTTTTGCTGAAGGCTACAGCTTTGTCATGTACATTGCAAATCTTCAAGTTGAAGTCAGTAAATCATGAGAAAATATCAAGGATGTAAATGACTAGCAAAGTTATGACTCATTTTCAATATGAAGCAATCAAGAAATAGGACAATCAAGAAACCAAACAGCCCATAGGAAAATGTAAACTTGGCTGTTTGCTGAATAGATCAGAATAGTTCAGTAACTTCACTGCTGAGCAATTCCTAGAGGTACATACCTCACTTTCCAGACTGAAAGGCACTTTCCTACCTTGCAGTGCCTTCTGATGGAGACTGAAAGACACCTCATGGATATTGACAGGTATCTTACAAATTAATTCAAATAACACTATCAGGTTTTTGTGTCCCTGAACTTGCAACATCCAGGTAACTTCCAAGGTAGATGTCTGGAGAAACTGTGGCAGCTTCAGCAACATCAGAGCTTTGGAAGAAAATGCTTCTTTTTGCCAAAAGCTGAGGTTCTGTAAATTCTGCATTTGTGCAGGAACATAAGCCAGAAAGCTCCTGGACAACCATGAGAGACATCATGAGGTTGAATTAGCACCTCTTTGCCACCTTTTCTTTACCCAGAGGAGTGCTCTCACATTCTGTTTTGCAAAAAACTGTGGAAATACATTCTCCTTCTCACAACACATGAAGGAATTTAGGAGTGAAGAAAAAAGTGACACCAGGGTCAAGGTTTTAAAAGCAACTTTAAGGAAGAAACCTGATTAAAATAAAGTCTCTCATTCACTGAAAAGCTGTGAAAGGCCAACAGATGCACAAACCCATTTATAATCATGTTATGTGATTCTTGTATCAATTGCATGCAAAAAAAACCCAAACAAACAGATAAAAACTAGATTTTCAAGAGGGCCCAATGTTTATATCTAATTAGCCTTTGTTATGGATCTCTGCTTCTTTAACTGGTTACTCTGTAGACATGGTGCAATCATCTACACAAAGAAGAAGCTTGCTATGTGTTAAGAGCCAGCCTATTAAAAATAGTTTGCAGATAAGCATTTCTCTATTTAAGTCTCAATTTACATCATGGAGTACTCTAGAGTCATTGTTAACCATAACCCAGTTATGCTTTAAACATTGCACTAAGTTCAGGAGAAAGTACTTAGCAAGGAAGCACATAAACTTCACACAAGAGGAAAAATGACAGTGTCATAGCTTTGAATGTACAATCATCAAACCCACCAAAAAATTCTGTTGTTGTATCCAAAGGGAAAATGTCAAAAACATTATAAACAGTGAAAAAAACCCAAAGGGTCCTCATTTGGAACTGGAACTAGAGAACTGCAGACAACAATTTAGAGTTAATGCACTCCTTTCTTAAAAGCAGAGAGAGGGAAGGGGCGGGAAAGCAGTGCCCATTTCAACCATAAAACATAATAGTTTGTCTTTAAGAATGTCTGTGAAGACATCTGACATTGCAGAGTTCAAGAACTACATTCAACTGAAGAGCAGGAGAAAAGGTGCCCATGTGTCAGTCACACAGCAAACAGAATCAGAGCGTACCTTCAACATGTATGGCTATGAAAATGTATCATGCATATGATGAAAACCCATACATGAATGCAATTCTTACTGAGAAACTATTTGCACATCATGTTATCCAGTGCCAAACTGATTCAAGCAAGTCACACTTCATATTCGTATTTCAAGCAAGACTCACTACTTGACATTTTTGTTTTTAAGCTCTTGAGTATTTGGAACTCATTATAGAATACCAAGATAAAACCTTAGAGTTTTTTTGTCACAATTAATTAATTATGCGTATCTGCTTCTGCTTGATTCATAAAGGGACTAAGAAGGCTTTGGCTGTCCAGCTTGCTTAATTGAAACTATGTAAAATTTTCTATCCTGTAACTTGTGAATGCATCTTTACTTTTTTGTCTCTGCTGTTTTTTAAGTAACTACCAGCCTGAACCAGGAAACTCTGCCTAGGTTATAGAGTATAATTTATCCCTGTCAGTCAACAAGTTATTTTGAAAACTCCTGCACCATTTTAACATTCAAAACAAAGCAAACCACCCTGTCAGTACTGGCATTATGGAAAAGGTCATACAACATGGAGTTGCATTGAGGAGACAGCTACACAGACAGTAGTGTGCCAAATAGTTTTCAATTCCTGCCATGACCTTCACTCTGCCTATATTTATACAAATGCTTACATGCACAAGGTCAACATAAACATAAAGCATTTGAAGGACCCAGACCTAGCATTCCCAAATTATTACTTACAGCTTATTTGCAGAGCTTTTAAAATGGAAGATATGAGATACATATTTTTTTCTTGGTTTTCTGTTAAAACATTAATGATTTGCTTTGAAGTACAATGACTCAAGAAAGGATTTAAAAAATTTTCTCCAAATGTTCTCTTCAGACATGTTTTGAAGAAGTATAAGAAGATTACAGCAGTCCATAGCTGTCTGAACTTGTGTTGTCTAGACAACAAGCTTAAATTCAAAGACAAAAACTGGGCAATGATTAATCTCCAAATCTGCAAAGACTTATGCGCATGCCTAATACCACTAATGGACCAGTCCACTGGTCTATTTGCATACACGAAGCTAAATACATGACTGTTTCAAAGCACTGGCTGTAGGTCTGGAATATTAGATAGTTGTTCTGATTCATAGGTTCAGTACATAATGTAATATTTCAGTATGCATCATTTTCTACTGACAAGCCCAATAGCTCCAGCACCAAAAAGTAAGCTATCCTCAGTTGACTTCACTGGTTAAAAAAATAATAGTCTTTCAAACCACTTAAAGACTTTTTTGTTTTTACACGTTTCAAAGCACTTAAAATTAAGTCTCCCAACAAAATTGGTGACCTCCAAATTTCTTATCTCTGTAGGGAATATGGAGAGACACAAAAACATTTTCATGGGGGTATTGAAAAACAATGAAGGTATTAAAAGGTATGATCTTCTATGGCTATTATCTCCTCAGAGAACATTTCAATTAGTCTTTAATACTACTTTCCAAAATGCTAATTTTGTCAAGATGCAGGGCCAGGACTAGGAGATGCTTCTGATTTCATGATGTCCTGTGGCACTAAAGTGTGAAGTAATTTAATTAATCGGTTAGGAAAGAACCCATATGGCTCTTGAACAAAACAAAAACACCTAGTAAGTGTTCTACCAACCATATTGCTCTAAATAGCTCTCTCTGTGGCAAATCATTTCAGCCATTAACTCAAAAACCTTTTAAAAGCTGACTGGAAAGGTAGCACTTAAATATCCTTGATTTTCAGTTTATCTTTCAATATTTTTGCCTATTTTTATGTCCTCTCAGACAATTTTCATCTTCATCACTTCTATTCCTCTCTCAGTTTTCCTATTATCCATTTTTTTTATCTGCTCCTTTTCCCACTCGGTGTTTTCTTTCCTTGCATTATTTGTTTCACACTATCCCCATTTTAGCTGGTTTTGGAATGTAGCAATGACTATGCACATTATTTACTTCCAAATCACCCCCACCCCTAATCTTTTTCCGGAGCTCAGAAAAAAAACGGCTGTGTCCCCCTGTAAAAAGCAGCAGCAGCATGAAACAATCTTCCCCAACAGCTCTGCCCTCCACAGCTAACCTGTCACCCTTCTCTTTGGGACCAGTTTGTGTTCATCTGCTTCTGTGATTTAACTCTAAGACAATAAAACCCTGAGGTTTGTCTGTACTTACACTGGTTTGGTGACATATTATCCCAGAAGAGCCTCCTGAGCAACAAATCTGTGTATTTTCCCCAAAGGGCTTCTTGTTCCTCCTTAAATCTGTGCCATCATGTAGGAATGATGGACTCCCTGCTCCTGGGTAAGGGGAAAGTTATGCACTTCTGTTTAGATGCCTTATTTGGTAGGGAAGTTAACTCTGCATCAACAGGCAGGATCCAAGATACAATATGTAGTAAGAGAGGTGATGTTTGCATTACCTTCAGTAGTTCTACTGGATGCCTTTGGGCCTCAAGGGCATGGGCTGGTGATCAAATTGGTGAAGTCTCCAGATTTACTGGGAGTTCATATACTGCATCCTTAGGATACACAAACAGAAGGGTACTCTCACCCTGGGTATTGTAAACTCACATGCACCTCACATAGGTCCTCTTATTTTGCACATAAGCTCTTAAAGTTCTTCCCCATGAATGTTGTCCCTGTGACTTACCTTGCACATTTCATTTAAAGGTTTTTACTGCGGTCCTTTGGTGACAAGCAACATCACTGACTGATGCACTACCTGTTGAGAGCAGTAAGAAAAGGTGTCCCCATGCCACCATCTGAAATAAAGAAGCAAGGAGACAGATCTCCTTGCTACAGATCTCTCAAATGGCATTGTCTGTCCTGTTCACAGCAAGATTTCCCTTCCATGGAGATAGAAACCCATGGTCTTCTACAAGTTTCATTTTATTATTCATGCTGCAGACAATGGCAATTGCAAAACTACCAGTGCCTTGAATGTACCAGCAGGCTTTAATTGCCCTGACCAGTGACTAACCTCCTTAGTCTTCAATCTGCCCTTCTTTCCTCTCCAGGGTGTTTAGCTGCCTGTGTTGATAATCTGCTTTAATATGCTATGGCTGTGCAAGCTTAGATCTGAGTGCCAAGAAAAAACTGAAGTTGTGAAAAACAGCTGCCCCATATGAGACCTCCACCCACATGCCTCCCAAGCATTATCTCAGGAGCTGAAATGATGCTCAGATCCTTGTTCTAGCCTGAGCTCTGGCATGGGTGTGCTGTGCCTCATCTTGCATTCTTTCTTACCTGGCCTGAACTCAGGTCTGCCTCATCACTATGAACATCTCTCTTATGGGGAAAAGCTGAGAGCCCTGGGGCTGTTCAGCCTGGAGAAGAGAAGACTGAGAGGGGAATCTTTGAATGGTTACAAATATCTGAAGGGTGGGGGTCAAGTAGAAGCGGCCAGTCTCTTTTCAGTGGTGCCCTGGGATAGGACAAGAGGTAACAGTAGCAAGGTGAAACACAAGAAGTTCCACTTCAACATGAGGAAAAATTTCACTGCGAGAGTGACAGAGCCTGGAACAGGCTGCCCAGAGAGGTTGTGGAGTCTCCTTCTTTTGGAGACTCTCAAGACCAGCCTGGATCTGTTCCTGTGTGGGCTGCCCTGGGTGTTCTTGTGCTGTCAGGGGGGCTGGACTCGATCTTGAGAGGTCCCTTCCAACCCCCACCATTGTATGATTCTATGACTACAGACTTGTCTGTTCATCACTGAGCTGTTAGCTAAACCTGGCTACTGAACCCTTTCTTGGCTCTATTTTTTTTTAAGTAATATGGGATTGTACCCTGGTGGTGAGGGTACTGCCCTGCTAGCCTGGCTGTCACCCTTGGCTCCTGACTTGCTGTTCCTTACAGAGCAGTCTGTTCTGTTTCTTAACACAACTCTTCAGGGTAAGAATTTAACCTCTAGTGCCCTAAGACAGTCATTGTTTTGCCTGTATGTGTAGCAGCATCCTACATTCTTCAATCTATTCCAGTACTCACATGCTCCGTTCTCCTTTTAAAGCATGAGACAGATGTACAAAGCCATCTATCATCCAACATTGAAAGCTGTGAATATATGAAAATAATTCACTTTTAAAAAAGTCCTAAGGAAAATCTTTCCCCTTTCAGTTGTACAGATTATTTTTAGTATATTCTGATAAATCTTCAGTATTTGAAATTGAGCTGGAGTTGAAGTAAAAAAAGACTTCTATTATTTATTTAGCTACTACCATTAGCATACTAGCTATTACATCTCACTACTTCCCATGGATATCTAAAATACAGTTTCTTATACAGTTGAAACTTTTGATCCCTTGAAAGAGAATGGAACTGTTATTTACATAAATATAACAGTTCAAAAAGCAGAAGAAAAATGATTTATCTGCAATGTGAAAGTGCTTTCAAAAGAAAAAGAATAGAAATTCAATGAAATAAAATCATCTTCACACCATATTTCCAGCTATGCACTCGCAGGTGTATATACAGATATATGTGTACCTTTCAAAATTGCCTTGCTGTGTTCATATAGGAAAGGCAGAAACTACTGCTTACAAATAACAAACCCTTAAGAAAAATACTTTCACATTGATCAGTTTTTGCAATTCAGTTTAAATGAATAAATCTAAAGCAAACTGTATTATTTTGACATTAAGGCTTTTTTTTTCCCCATCTTTATGTTTAGTATCTGCACTGATTGAAGAAATAAGCTCAATTTTAAACTAGTGATTATGAGAAATTGCCATGAGCTGTGACAATCTACATCCTAGGGATATACTTGCCAATGGGGTATGACAGTCTTTAAAAGGGGTTGTAAGGAAAACAGGGTTGTGAACTGAGACATACCCACAAGCATCAAGAACCCAGGGATTACTAAATTATAGGTCTACACCTGAAAATTCAAACACTGAAAATACAGCTGCCATGTATAAATTACAGGAGCATTTCACTCAGTCCTGATCTTCTGTCACAAAGCACATCTCCTTAGGTCAAGCATGGGCTTATACAACTTGATTAGAGATGTATTTAATTACTTTCCAATATGGTATGAAAGAGAAATATAAAATCACAGAGAAATCTTGAAGAGCTGCAGAACTTGAGAAACTTATAATTTAATAAAGCAAATAGTTTATTCAGAAGTGTGCCATTTGTGACTTCAAATACATTTTAAGACTTGTCTCTTCTTTGGAGTAGCAGTCTTACTTCCTTTTTCAGGCAACAGGCTTATTATATCTGTTCTTAGGTATAAAAAGCCTGGTTATCACCAAAAGCATTAAGCATAAATTAAATAGCTTTATTTTCTTTTGTAAAACATTATTTAATTTTTATAAAATTTATTTGCTTGAGATAGTACTAACTAGTACAAAAGAGATTTATTTATTTATATTCCTTGAGTGATTAATACTTCACATGTAGCTATAGGATTACTCCGAGTGATATTCTGGTGTAGTAATACATCTAGAGTTGAAAAGGTTGTTCAATTATACAGACAGTATTAATTAATACTGTGCTGTTTACGGTGGGATCCAAGGGTATATTTCAGCTAGGGATATCTTGCAGTCACTCACAGTGCAGGTGAAAATCATATTCTTAATTGGAAAGATAAACACTAATTCTATTTTACATATATTTCCCTCCCATTCTCAAGTGCAAGTCTAACCACGTTCTGTCTTCTATTCACAAACAAAAAATTCTCACTGTCTTTTTCCTCCCAATCCTTAGACTTCAAGAGTTAATTGCCCATGTCAAAGGAAAACTAACACAACTCCTTTTTTTATCTTTTAAAATTCATATCTCAAAATTGCAAGGCCTGATCTTTGAAGGCCCTTTCTTAAGCATTCTGAAGACAGCTTCTGGACTAAAAATGCTTCTGGAGAATTTTATGTCTTTATCATGTAAACTCATTAGTGCCTTGACTATCACTGGTGAAGTGTGCTGAGGAGTATGCTAAAGAGTTCCTCTGTAGATTAGAATCCAAAGTACATATCTACTGTTGTTCTTGGAGAAGTAGCATTTCTTGCTTTAAAAAAAAAAATTAAGGTGTCCCTACATTTAGCCCACTGAGGCTCTGGGGCATCCGTATGTTGCAGGCAGGCAGGAACGTGATCTACCTGTGACCTGAACAGATGGGAGTTTCTTTAGTATACCAAGAGAAGACCAAAATCCTGCTGAGGAGGAATTTATATTGGCATAGGATCAGTGCTAAAATGGCTCTGTGCTGGCTTGGACTGTGAACAGAGTGACCGTAGCTTGGCTGTAATATGCCAAGATGCACTTTTCTGTTTGATTTAAAGAGAAATCCTTATCTCTGTGGAAATCTTCAGGGGCAAAAAAAACCAAAACAACAAAAAGACCAAAACAAGTTTCTCTCAGAAATATAAGGGCATAAAGCCAAATACCTATAGGCTGTATCAGTGAAGTTCAGGTATCTGATCAGGTGCTTAATACCAGAAATAAAGCTTTGTGGTTTAGAGAGTAAAAATTCCACTAATATTCTTCCTAGACACCAAAACCAGACAGCTTGCCTAAGGAGAAATAAGAAAACTGTGGCAATACCAGAAAAGTAGTCAAGATTTTCTGTCAAGTTTCTGGGCTTTAGTATCAGACAGCCCCCTATGTGCTATTTAATGTGACTAAAGTATTATTCAAGAGCTTTCAAACTGCTATCTTCTGAAACCTTAAAAAGCTAATATTTTATGTGCAGTAAATGAAGTGCACTTCATACTGAATTTATTCAAACAGCAAGAAAATGGTTAAAATGTGGTTTGGTCTGGTTACGAGTCAGATTATATGGAGAAAAACAGTATTCTTACTCATCTCTCCTCCTAAATATCAAAAACAGCACAATGAGAAAATCAGAGTGACAGGGTTGAGTCCTTAGCTCTGGCCCATATGTAAGGGGTGAAAACAGCCAGAGAGATATTGGCCAGGTGATGAGTACTCTATTTAGCATGAGGCATGGCAAGGAAGGCAGATTGTGAATTCTTCATCTTTCATTCTGCAGCCTTTGTCTGGGGCAGAAAAGCAGCAGTTCTTCGCTTGGGGCAAAGCCACAGTCAAGTCTAAAGCCAGTAAAGCCCATCTGTCTTATGGACAACAGATTGACCAAGTTTGTAGCACAGATTTAGACCATGGGCTACAACTGTGAAGAAACACAGAATTGTAATGCTATTCACCAGTTTAAAATGGCAACTTTCTTCAATATAAACATACTAAAATTACCTTTTTTTTTCCAGCATAGGAAACATAAATTTAAGTATAATCAAGAATCATTGGACAAGCTGCAAATGTTATAATAGAGTGCAATATTGTTCCCACCTTTACCAGCTTGGCTATAGAATAATTTTTTGCCTGAGTAAATCTTACCATTTATTTCTTTGCAACAACAGAACTTCAAAAGAGTAATAGGGACACTATCAACTCCTCTCTCAGGACCAGCTTCAGAATAAACAGCAGAACTCTGTAAAGAAGAACAATGGGGTTAAAATTTTTATGAAAGGGCAAGTGAAACAGAGCAGCTCACAGCAATAAGTACTTCACTACAGAGTTCATTTCTCTTCCATCTCATTTTCAAAAAGAAAGGGCACTTTTGCCTCTCTGAATTAGTAGAGTTGTAGGAAAGTCTCACTGCAGTCTTGAAATCATGCTTTCATCCTATAAAGAAGCAACTTAAAAGTCAGAGTCTTGTCATTAGCTGTTCTTTACACCAAACAGAAATACTCTGAAAAAAACAAAGCACATTAATTTTAGTTAGCTACTCTCTCAGTCTAAACCACCCAATACACACTTCATGCACTGAGTGTCATCAACAACAGCTGTTTAGAACTAATAACCTTCATGTTCCAACACCTAAGTATGACAAAGTCCCTCTTTGGATATGCTTGAAGTCCTGAGCTATGTTGGAATTATAAACATTTTCTATGTTCAGTTATGCAACTATTGAGAATAGTTGATTTGAACATAATTTTAAGCATATTCTGATAATACAGCTTAGAATATTCAGTCTGCATTCTCCACTGCAACACACTTACATGTATTTATCTTAATTATAATATATAAAAATTATATATAATAAATTAGTCTAGTATTACCATATAAAGAAAATAATTGAATCAGTAAAATTATATCTCACCAGTTGTTTTTTTGCAAATTAGGAAAAAATATTTTATATTACAATAATTACACCATTTCTCAATATTATGACTTTTCCTGACATTCTTCCCTCATTTCTTAATTTTTTTCACATCATTTAGGCCCATATTGACTTAGGAGAGGTATTTTCATAATTGAATGCACCACCCACATGCAGTCGAAGTCTCATATTCCATATGTTTATTCACAGGAGTCAGATATTTCACAAAGCACTGACTGCTCTTACGCATTTTAATTTCTCCTCTTCTTTTTTAAAAGTGCACTTTCACTTTCTGTGGTTACCAGCATTTTATCCAGCCTAATTTTGCTGTCTAATCTTAAAATACCTGAAAGATAATACAAATATATTATATTCCATTGCCCACCAACATGATTTTCAGACCCCAGTCCCCCACTTCTATCTGTTCCTGGCAATTAATTTCCTGCCTCTGATTTACTGACAGTCCTGTCATTTTTTCTTAACACTTAGGCCTGTTACATAGGCCTAAACCTAGATGGCATTCCTGGGCACTTCTAGCACTGTCCTTTCTCATGATCTCTATTGAAGTCTCAATTTCTATAAAAGAAAATGAGAAAATGCAAGAAATGATATTCAGACCCTGTTAGCAGCTGCTACCATTCAAGAGGATAACTGCAGAGTGGTACTATGAACAGCATTAGCTAGTCTAAGCCCACATGGACTGAAGGGGTAGCCAAATTTCTTTGCATTTATCAGCTTTATTTCTCTCCAGACTTTTAAGTTTTTTGTCTTTTCTCTTGCCCATGGGATCACCTGTCCTTCTCTAATAGTCACCCTCCACATCCTTCAGTAAGGTAAGCTCATTTCTAAATGTATGTATCCCTAACAGACTTTTGGTCTTGGTTCTGGGGACAGAGACTTCTTTCTGCCACAATAAGCTCCGTCACAGTTGTACCAAAAATATCTGCCAGTCCTGAATTATTTGTGAAAGGGTTTTACTCTTTTACTGGAGCACATCCACACAATCAGTATCCCTAATCTTCAGGCTCATTCATCTCTGAGACTGATCAGATGACCCTTGAATGAGTAACTTCTCTTAGATATCACCAAATGCTTGTGCACCTATAGGATGGCAAAGCCATCCTGTAGGCTATCGCTTTATTACTGCAAAAGTGAAGCTCCAGACAGATCCAGGAAGAGATCCTAAAATGGTGTTTTGTTTGTTTGTAAATTGGCAGGGTTTTTTTCCCACTCAAGGCCCACTTTTCCTTTTGTTTAGGCTGTTGCCTGTCAGGTCCCAGTAGCCTATGATGAAAGCAAGGAATTCTGTTTACTGTACGTTAACTACATTGAGCTTGACAGACACTTTGTCATAGTCTGAAAGGCACTGAAATGAGAAGTATTACAAACTGCAACCAGAAAAATCTAGCAAACCACTAGACAAACAAAAACAACAACAACAACAACATACAAGGCTTTGTCTAAATGATATAAACCAACCTACTCTCACTGTTAAACTGCTTCATCTTTGATTTCAGCATGGATGGCATTTGTGAGTACTACTGGGAGACACACTGTGCAGCTCACCTGGGGTGACTTCAGTTTGTAAGCATGCTTTAGCTAACAGTTCATCTGCTGCAGGATGATGCACTCGCTGGCAGGCTGGCTAGCCCCTTGAGATGTCTACTGTTGGGCTGACTGTGGAGTGGGTTTGTTTCTTTTGTTTTGTTTTTCTTTTTTCCCCCCTGTGTATAAATTTCCCCATGCTTGTTAATGCATGTGGCAGTTTTCAGCCTGAGAGTCCAGGAAGTAAGTGTTCTGTGACTGGGATTCCTTCATATCTCTGAAGAGAAAAGAAACAATATAAAAATCACAAAAATTATCTCTCTCAAATTATAAGAGTGAAGTTTTGACTTTTAGCTCTATATCAGATGCTTTAAAGAAAGAGAAAAACAACTTTATCTGCTTCCTAAAGTTGCTCATATGCATATTTCTTGGTAGCTAATGCCATTATAAACATTAACAAAAATGCAGAAGCAGCAAAACAAAGGTGATGCTTTTATTGCTCTTAACACACTTGTGCAATTCATTATTTGGTCCACAAACCTCAAGTACAGCCTATTAAAACTAATATTGTTCTGAAGAACTTATGTGGCCCCTAGGTTTTTTAATTCAGCTGAAATAAAAAACACCTCTGCACAAAAAGCAATGATGATTAAAAAAATAAATAAAAAGGTCAAAAAAACCCACCCCAAAACATTAATTGTACCCTCACTGAGCAGTCTGAGTCTTATTTTTAATTTCAGATGAATCAGTTTTTTTTTAAGCACACTGTCCCAGGTGTACTGTTTTGAGGTTACTTTCCCTAGGAAAAAGTATAAACTTATGGATGTGTTTGTGAGGGTAAGTCCCCTCAGGATCTTGGAGGGGACTAGAGGAAGAAGCAGCTGCATGACAGCCTTCATAATGCATTTCTCAGGGCACGTGACGATGATAGTTTTCCAAATGCTGTCAGAGAAATAGTCAATGCCATCAATAGACATGCAAGGAAGAAGCACAATCACAAGAAAAAAAAAGTGCTTGGTGTCATCAAAGGGATTTAGGTGAAGCTCACAGGGAACATGATAGAAAACATGCGGGAAGCTGGACTGACAAAGAGAGATGTGCTGGAGTTTTACTGAGGAATAGCCATAAGACCAGACAGTCAAAGTTAAAGCTATTGAGATACAGAAAAGACCTCTGTTAAAGAAGGTAAATCCTAAAGGCCTTCATCTGTTCAAATATCATACTGATGAGAGTAATTCTTTTCTCCTCCCCCACATGCAGATTTCATATTAAAACCAGAAGTTCTTAGAGAAGATGACATACTTATTGAAAGGCTGCTGTTGTGTTAGTATTTGTAATAGTAATATTATTACTAAAATGCTTAAATTACTGCAGATTTCATATTAATTACATGTGAAAAAAAATAGTATGCCTCTAAAAGCATGCGAGTGACAGAGGCATGGAAAGCAATAGTAACTGCTATTAAAAATTTGCCCAGGCTTATAGATTTCTGCCTTCATTAAAAGCAACAGAAAATACAAAATTCATCCGTGTTGAATTTCCCAAGTGAGAATATTCACCTGGATTTTCAGGGCAAGGCTGGTCTACCCAGATAATATCTAATTGTCTCTTGAAAGCACAGAGTGACAGGTAGAAAGTAAATGGAAACAAACACACACACACACAAAAAGTGCCACAAAATAACAACCAAAACCACCAACCCCACAAAAAGCCCTGTGAGACACAGACTTTTATATGGTTTAACTCTCACTTGTATGGATATCAAGAAAGCAAGCAATGCTAGTATATGAAAATAGTAGAACTAATAGTTATTACTAATCTTCCATTATTACTGAACTTCCATTTCAATTCAAGTTTGCCCAGGTAAAAGTGGTGCAATTTTGAAAAGGCCAAAGATGTCAGGTATGAAAACAGGTAATGTTACTTCACTTCTCGAAAGGGTCCTATCACCAATGCATAGAGCTGTGGTTGGTCAAAAAAAAATAATCTAACATGTTCTATATCTTTTTTACAAATGCCCTACCTTATTTCTATCCAGTTGCTAAGTAATTTTACTGAGGCTTTGTGCCTTTTGGCATTTCAATTGTTTTTTTAAGAAGTAAACCCAAGTTATGTTGATCTTAATAAAAATCTTACTGCTTTTAAGATATCTGTGTAATAGACTGTATGGATTCTTACAGGGAAAGAAGCAGCAGCCAGACCTGTTCTGGTAATACAAGAATGTTTAGAAATTAAAATCAGAGGTTTGACTCACAGCTGGCTGATTTGGATAGACTTCCAGCCCACAGATAAGAGAGAAATTAGAATTGCTTGCCTACCACCTTAAAACTCCACCAATTGCAGGGTGGTGGGTGAGGCATAAGCAAAAAGGTCTGTTCCTTAAGAGCATGCTTGCCGGTGTGAAGGAGGGTAGAAAGTTTATGTTCTGTTCTTCAGTCACTGTGACCAGGAGACTATGCCAGTGTGACTGCCAGTATCTTCTAGCTGTGGTTTCAGAAGGTACCACCAAACTACACTACAAACAGGAAGACAGAATATAGATGCATGAACTTCTATATAAAATACATAAATATTCCTCAATACTCATTCAGCTGTATAACTTTAACATTTAGAATACTGATTTTTTTAATGAAGCACAAGCTTTCTGACATAGAAAATATATCTTGTAACCCTAAATCTAGAGAAAAGAGCCTGATTTTGTTGCAACCACTGTACCTGTCTTTAAGTAGAAACAAGACTGTCTGTCTCTATCATAATCTTCCAGTCAAATATTAGTCTGTTAATGCTGAGAGTCAGATGGTCACCACCTCTTGAGAAGTATAAAAGTGTCCTCACCTTGAGTATTTATTCTTTGGCCTGCTCTGGAATAACCAAAGTTTGTGATTATCCACTATCAGAAATGCC
This sequence comes from Chloroceryle amazona, assembly GCA_027560015.1. Classification (NCBI taxonomy): domain Eukaryota; kingdom Metazoa; phylum Chordata; class Aves; order Coraciiformes; family Cerylidae; genus Chloroceryle; species Chloroceryle amazona. The sequence goes on from JANHFX010153849.1 coordinate 42,660, forward strand.
TGATGTAGCAAATTCTGTGCAGATGACTGCAGCCTGTGGTGTTCAGCCTGTTTTCACCTCTCTTCTGGTATAAATTACATGGGATGCATCAGGTACATGGCTTCAGAGTTGAGTAGCACTGTCAGGCTCTCCACATTTCCCACATGCACGATCCAGGAAACACACAACCACAAGATGCAGGTCACAGTGGGATAGTGCTGATGCTCTAAGTTAGTCAGAGCTGTATGTGATTCAAGCTAAGCTTTCCCTTTTACTGGGTCTCCTATAAAAACAGGGAAATTAATTAATGATATCTTATTTAGAATTAAGACTACAGTTATTGAATCAAAAAATACAATTATTTTCTAACCATAGCAATAAGAATTAAAATTAAAAAAATGGAAAGTAGTTTAAGATATTAGAATAATAACAAAAATAAAAACTGTATGTGTAAAGAGAGAGGTAGAAAAAAATTAAGTATAATGAAAGTTAAATGAAAACATAATTGAGTTTCAGAAAGTCTGAATGTGACTTATTACAGAAAGGTTTTTGACATTGGAACATGAGTTTCCAATTAACAATCAGCATCCATAATGCATATGGCCATTTAAGTACTTCTGAGTTTAAGAAAAGAATCACGTTCCTAATTTAAAATTAGCTAAACTATGTAGAGAACTGTCAGGTTGATGTTTTGCCTTCAGAACTGGTTGGGGAAAAAAAACCTAAAAATCTGGCAAAGGTTTTATGATTTTCAGAGATGTGTTTAGCTCCAGGGGATACATTTGGAAGTTGTCAGCTACTGGGAATGTGATATACCTGAGATAAAGATTTACATTAAGAAAAGGAGGAGGTAATATTTAGAGAGCATTGATAGAAAAGCTAACAATGGATATAGATAAAAAAGTTATATGTACCTGTGCTGGTGATCTTTTCATTCACAATTATTTTCTTCCATTTTTTTCTGACAAATAAAATTGCCATATTTATTTGAAGGGCAGCATAATTTTATTTTTTTTAATGTTACAGAGTCATAAAATATTTTTTTATAAAACACAAAGAACTGAAGAGCTACATTTTTGAACTCCTCAACCCAGAGCTATTAGCAATTTGATTTTATGGTGCTTTGTAAAATAAAAGAGCGAGTATTAGATAACAGACACCAATGCTTTTTTTCTTGATTGCCAAAATGCAAAGATGACATAACTGATTAAAGAAAGCAGAAGGATGTTAAACAGTTAATTTTAAGGATTTTTCTACTCTGGAAGGTAATAAAACATAGCATTTTACAGAAAACAAAACTAAACTAAAAACAAACAAACAAACCAGATTCTGTAATAAAAGTAACTATCACACATAAAGCCTTTGTACACAAGTCTAATTCTGTTGTTCTCCAAAGACAGGGAACACAATTGCTCACACTCATTAGTACCTCCAGAATCTACAATTCTGGACAGTGTGGAGGCATTTCTCCCCTTCTGTCCTCTTAAATGATTTTCAAATTCCATTTAAGCTGGATTTTGGCCACCCAAATTATTCAAAACCAATTCTCAAAACTTTCAGACCTGTCTTCTCTCTTGCACGGCCCCAGGGAGCCAGATCACAATGAGGTGGACTAAGGAGGGATGGAGCTTCCCAGGTCAGAGACAAAGCAAGTCAAAGCTCCCGTGCTAGTCAGTAGCAGAATTGCACCTTTGAGTAGCCACAGCAGCATAGCCTGGGCAACACAGAGAGAAGAAAACAACAGAATACTGAAATTACTAATGACACCATATACCAAGCGAGCGATAGAAACCAGAAGGCTCTACCTGTACCTGAGACGTCACTTTCCCCTCTCCACTCACAAGCTAAAGCCACACCCTGAAACAAGATGAAAAGAGGCACCCCAGGCCAGGCCAGCCCTCCTGTTATATAGCTGGTGTGATGTCAGTATGGTATCAAATATCCCATTGGCTGGTTCCGTTGTTTATCCTGGCTGTGGTCCCTCCCAGCTGCAACCACTCCCAACTGCTTGGGCCAGCAGCTGCTTGTGATAATTAACCCAAAGCGAATCCATGCCAACAATATATGACCCTCTTAAATAAATGCTTATACCTTTGTGCCAAGTTTTCAGGTCAACAAAAAGGCCCTCAGAACATAGATAGTGTAACTGTCACAAATATGCAATTCTTTAATGAGAAGTTCTTATTGGTCAATAAGTTAATGTCAACTACAGTTTGATTACCTGTTGAGTAAAAATGGTTCTCAGTGGGAGTAAAGATTTTCATCTCTATGGCTTGATTTTGCTACCCTTGATAACAATAAGCAGATCTTCAGCCAGCCAGTATTCTCACTGAACATTTTTCATATCATCATGTTGATATCTAAAGGTAAAACTGACTCACATAAGGGTTCATAAACAGAGAATGAGCCATTTACCCTGCAAGCTACATGAACAAGTTCAAAAATAGCTGCTATTAACAGAAAGCAAAATGTAGATTGTTTTTTATAGTCTCAACAGCTGTGGCATTTTCAGATTTGAAACACTTCTTCTACAAATATGTAAAGTAATACAAGTACCATCTTTCTTTCTAGATAGCCAAGAACAACCTAACATTATGGGAGACACAACAACCTATGAAAGTTGATGAAAAGATTGCTGAGCTTTAAAAAAACAACCCAAAACTGTACTGAGGGGAAATACAAAGAACAGATGAAAATATATAGTAACTCAGATTAGCACCAAGTTTCCTTTTTTAAGCTCCAGGGATAGATCCACTATTTTATATTCTGGTGTTTTAACAAATTCCATCCAATCAATACAAAACTGGAAAGCTAAGTAGGAAATTGTTGGTATGTTTTCACACCAAAAATAACCTTACAAAGCACATAAAATCTCAGTAATGGAATAAAACTAAATGCATCAAAGGCAACATGATGCTAGTAGATGATTCAGCAAATTTAGCTGACTACAATGCATTGTTCAATAGATAATCTGTTTTTTTTTTTATTGAAGGTCTTGGTTTCTAAAGAAGTTGCTTTAAATAAAATAGTAACACATCAGGAAATTAATGTTTTACATTGAAACTTAGTTTTATATTAAAGTCAAATATTAACTAAATAAAATAATATCTTGATAAAAATTACTCTTTAAACCTAAGTTCTTTTATATATTTTATATTATTTCCATTTAAATATAATTTATGTCATGTTATATTAAAAAAAAACAACAAACCCACATAATTTCAGCAACATAAATGAAAGTATGCGAATGCAGTATTTAATGGCTAAGTCAACAGGTTAATTTTTTATCAGCATTCAGCTACATGATTCAAATCCTTGCACATCGGTAATACTCTTCCCGGATTTCATGCAGTCACCACAGATATTTATTGGGGGTTGTTGTATTTGATTTGTTGTTTCCTTCCTTACAGTGAAATAAAAAATATGCTTTTTAACTTCAGCATAATAATATTTTTTACACTTCATCATATTCCTATTGTCAGAACTATACACCAGAAATTTTCAAGCCTCTGAAATAATTATTGATCGAATTGAGCTCCTAGTACATAGAAAGTGAATCCTTTATCACTGCTCTTCATCAGCTTCAAGGCAATGACTCAGACTGCTTCACAAAACATCACTTTTAGAAGTGTGAAAGATTTGCAGGCTTGAACCTGTGAATATTTTCTTCCCCTCCTGCAAGGCACACAGGTCATCAGTCAAAATTCAAGTCTAGTATAAATAATGTCAGGGCTGCTTACCAGTACTTTATGGATCTGAGTATATGGAAGACATGTGTTTGTTCCTTGTTCCTACAGGATTGGGAGAAATTTCTGTTCCAAACAAACCAACCTCATAAAAGCTCTGTTACAAAGCAAATCATGCTGCCTCATACATCCCCCATAGCAATGGCAATTACCCACAAATTGGAATTCAGGCTGTGTTTTATGAGGCTTTCAGTTTTGTTATTTATCTTCTTAATTATGTCCTTGGAGATAGGGAGTGTGTGTTACATGAAAGCCACATTGTCTTCAGTTGCCCTACCCTGCTCAAAACCAAATTTTTCATGGGATGCATCATTCCTATGCTCTCAAACACAGATTTTTCACTTCTGGATTTTAAAATGTTGTATTTTCTCCATTTCCAAAGCCAACCTCTTTGCATACAACTGTTGTGAAAACCACAACTCTTCATAGCAGTCATTACTAAGGGGAAGTGTTCCTCTTGTGATGGCTTCCTTAGAACAACCTGAAAGCCTGTCTCAGTGGCTGAGAGAGTTTGCTGTAGCCCCCAGACTTATCCATGTCATGAATCCACATTCAACTATTAGAGTGTGCTAATCCCAGCTACTATGGTCAACGAGGTGAGTTCTTAATCAATAGCTTCTTAAATCACTTCTCAGCTATGGTTACTGCTAGTTCATTTGAAGCCAGCAGGACAGAACACCTTCAGCAGTCACTTCATTTTAACGCTTGCCCTGAAAAACTCTGCATAGTCAGACACACATTCCAGTTGAGCACATGAAGCACATGGTTGGTTACAGTATTTTATACACGTACTGTGAGGCTTAACTTCAGCCTGTATCTGTAAGCATGTTTTCCTTGCAGACATGTGGTGTGCTGAAATGTCACTGTAGGCTGTAAACAATTACATGTTTTCAGAAAAAAAAAAAAAAACAACTAAAAAATTGCTCTTAATATTTGAAATCACTTATTAGCTTCCTCAATTTTTTATTAACTTTGGAATTCAATTGTAAGTTTACTTTCCATTCATTTAGTTTGACTTGGAAACATCACACAAAAATGTGCAGACTTTGTATTTAGCTCTGTGTTACATTTGGGACAGTAAAATAAAATTTGGAACATGGCAACATCAGTGTCACTCTGATCAGTAATGCCCAGCCTGAACAGATGCGTCATGAGAGCAAATCCTTGCACTCCTTCAAAAAATACACTGATAAAGCACTTGCAGTAATAGAAATTTACCCTTTGCTGCTTTATGAATATTTATTTTAAAAACAGAGCAGTTCTCTTATTTATTGTCAAAGAAATTACAGACATAACAAACAGATTGCATGTCAGGTTGGACATCAGATTTCTAAATCTAATAAGAAGTTAGACTACTTTTTTTTTTGGTGGGGCCATAACTACATTGGTATAGTGTTTGTACAGTGAACCACTATTGAAATTTGCATATTTTATACCACCACCATGCTTATCCTTAACAAAAGTGTGACAGCTATATAATCTCCTATGTGTATGTTCACACATATAATGATGGGAGGTGCTAAAACTTAGTGCATTTTTGCTAGCATCTGGTTTCAAGGTAAATATTTAAAAAAAAATTAAATCTATACCTCTCTCTCCAATTTTCTTTTCACTGTATTCTTTCTCTGAATAGCTTTTCTTAATGAATTTTATAAATGTTCTTGGCTGTTAACTGGGAAATGTTAATCAAGAGTTTTGCTTAACAGAAAGCTTCAAATTATCCAAGACGTTAAATTTTCCAGTATCCATCTTTCGAATTTAATCATTAGCACTGTTTTTCACCCACCACTTAGAGGCAATGCTTTGACTATTTTATAAATTGCATTATCAGGGATTTTTTTTCATCATTGTAATAAATAATAATTCTACTAAATTCTCACAGATCATCACTCTATTAACAAGCTCTTAATAGCTGTCATTTCAATACATCTGATAAGTATTGTAAATTTTAATATAGAAAAATTATGCAAAGAGAGAAAAGCCCCACAGGCCTTGCTGCAGAAACAGAAGCTGTCAGATTTGGAGGACTCATTGCAGTTCCTGTGGCTGGTTTGCAATCTGGGTACCTTTAGATGGCAGTCTGACTATTTTATTACTGGGTTTCCTGCTCTTCTAGTTGCTGAAGTGAGTACTGCCTGTAGGATAGGTCATAATTTTCATGTGAATGTGTGGTATACAGCTTCACCTATTCTCCTGCCTGTTTGAATTATATAACACTTTTAGATCAATAGAAAGGAAGGGTAGGCCAAGGGGGCTTTAATTTAGGCAAGCTCTTGAGATATTTATAATATGTCCCAGGCATAGAGCAAACTGGGATAAGAACTATATGAAGGTAATTTCAACTACTTCAGCTCCTCTCCTCTCCTCAACAAAAGTAAATTTTGTCCTGTGATAGTAAGATATGCAAATAGGCTTCAGCCATGCCAGCCTCACACTTTTACATCCCTATGGCTATGTCTACACTGGAAAGTGCACTTTTCCTAAGGCACAGTCTCTACTTTCCTCCCAAGCAGTGCAGACTGACTTCTGTCTGCTTTCCAAAAGCTTTGAAGAACATCAGTGAATTCAGGCCTGGTCCAGACCTCTTCTGTGTGACTGGGGCCCTCAGAAGCTGTAATTCTTTCTTTCTTTGCATTTTCTTTTCTGTTTAATTCTGAACAGAATTGTGTGGTTTATTTGTGTATAGCATGAAATCAAGGGTTTACTGCATTTCATGCCATGTGTGACACAAGGTATTTCTGTGGGCACATATAGGAGTCAAAGACCTGCTGGACTATCTTTGGAGACCTGTCATTGTCAGAGAGAAAGAGGCCCTGCCATGGGCTGGTTGTCATATCCTTCTCCCGTACTGGGCAAGATCTTCAGTGAATCATGACTAGACCAACACCTGGATTTTGTCCTGGAGGAAATCAGTTGCTTCAGTCCAAAAGGGAGCCCAGGGACAAAGTAGCACTTGTAAACCAGAAATGAGATCCATCTGTGAGCCAATTTTTTTGGATGATGTAGACCTTTGAATTAACATTTCTTTGGCCATTTGACAGAGCTGGATGATGGTTTAAGAATTAAGATATGAAGGTAATGGCATTAATGTCTGAAATTCAGTGCTTTCAAAAATAGGCAGTGGTTACCTTCAAATTGTGGGTTTTTTTTTCCTAGAATAATGAACAACTCTGACTTTTCTAGATGATTGACATATTATGCTTTTTAAAAAAACTTCCTGATCTATAAGATTTTCACTAAAATATAACTTACTATAGGAAGTACTAATGGTGATGAACTAAAAGAACAACAAACTTTAATGAAACTTTTAATATTGTATTAAAATATCTCTTACTGCTTCTGTTGATGTCAGACTATTTTTCTTCAATCTCCATTTATGGTTCTTTTATGTTCCTGATCTGTTTCAGTTCAAATCTTACTACAAAATAAATCTCGTTGAACAAATTTTACCATGTCACTGGAACAATAGCTGAATCGTGCTTAGCAAATTTGGCTGGAAGTTTATTGTGTAAAAGAAGACCGAATAACATTTTCTTAAAAGGAACAATTAGTTTTTCATGATTTCTTCATTTTTTTTCTCAATACTGTACAAAAAAAATAAGTGTACTGAAATATGATCTAAAAATTACAATCCTAGATGTGTTTTTTAGATGCTGAAAACCTCCATTTAGAAAACCTAGTTATGGTTTAACTTTTTACATAACAGAAAGTATGAAAATATTCACTGACCATATGCAAACCTCTATAATTTTTTGTGTTAACCAGACAGCTGTCAAATTATTTGGTGTTCACAAAACCTCTTAGGATCTAACCTAAGTGAGTTATGATTTGAAAAGTTATAAATGAATTAGAATTAAAAATGTTAATCTTACTGGGATTTGCCAAGTCCATCTCCAGGATATAACTGGACTCAGAACTTTTTTTCCCAAACATCTTTCTGTATACATCTACAGACTGAAATAATCTTAAAATAAATAAATAAAAATCTTCCACTGGAGGTTTAACTCCACTTGTAAAACACTGACTTCTAAAACTCAAAAGAGTTGTAAATATTGATGCTAAACAGGGAAACATATGCAAATGAACTCATCTTCTCGCTTTTGTATAGCATACATAACTAAAATTACATTCTCTGCTTCTTTATATTCTTTACACCTTTACTGAGTAGATATAAAATTCTAAAGAAACAGAACTTTTAAAGTTCCATTCTACATTGGGGTAAAATGATTCCAAAGAGGAGCTTAGTATTGGGCCATCAACACTGTGCACAGATTTGTCAAAAAGAATTTAACCACCCAATCTGGACCAACTATAGGACCAAACAGAACCATCATTTTTTTACTTCTTTCAATTGAATCACATCATGAAAAGTACTCTTCTGTAGTCTTTGCTGTTTTAGCTGACTTGGTGAAATTCCAGTATATCCTCATTAAGATTGTCTATAAAGAGTTCTAATTTTAAATTATTTTTTCAAATAAAAGATGTAGATTAGAATAGGTACAGTACTCAAAACAACTGTTCACTTAAAAAGAAAGAATAGAGGGAACACCTGAAAAGTTCATGGCTGTCTAAAATCAATGGGTACAGCAAGTACCTGGAGTATGGGTGATGTAGTGTGTGCTAAAGAAAGAGAAATGTGTGGGTAGTACACATCTCTCTCTATGTTGCTAAAAGAAATAAATCAAAAGCAGTCTCTTGGGAAGAAGATGTGTATTCAGATCATTCTATAAGAAAGTGAAGATAGCTCTCCCACAGGCTAGAAGCAGGTGTTGAAAATACAGGACAAGGTGGAATTTGAGGCTGTCTCCCATCTTGATTTTCTTTAGCTAGCTTACCTTCCTGACTAGTGTGATGTTCTCAGCATTATTTGGATGCCTTTTGGTATTATTTCATAGTTACTGAAGTGTCTAACTTGGATACTGTGAAATCATCTGGAACCCAGTGAAAACACCATGTCACTTGGGTTGTGAGAGCTGATTCCCATTTCCAGATTAGTCTGAAAACTGACTAAGCATTTACATTTTATTCAGTGTTGGGTCTATATATTGTGCTTATTCAGAGCTTCTCTTCATTAAAATAAAAAAAAAAGAGACTCGGTACCCTTACAAATTCCCATGCAACAGAATGGGTTAACCAGGAACCAGAAAAATCCTGAAGAATCTACTTCTGCCGTAGGTCAGAGAAGTAACTTACAGAAAATATGGGCTGTAGTGAAGCAAAATTTACATATTATTGGAGACAAACACCTACTAAAATTCAACAGCCATCCTCTTCAATTTTTTTTCATTTGTATCTCCTTAACATTCTGTGATATTTCAATGCAGCTGCAATGAACTTAATTTCTCTTTCTTTCTTCTTAATGGCTAGGAATATGATTATCCCTCAGAGAAAAACTTTCAACCAAACCACATAAAAGCACTTCTGCTGTGGCACTGGTGTCTATGAACCATGATTTGTGTTTGTCAATGTGCTGCTGTAGCAATAGATAAGGATAGAAGTGTGTGGTCAGAGAGGCCAGAGTTGAGTATAAAGACACTCTGGGGACTCAGAAACAAACTATTCACTAAAATAAATCATGAAGTGTTAAAGTAAAAAAATAAATAAATAAATCTTCTTCATAGTAATGAAGAAATCGCCAGACATCAATGGAATTACATTTGGTGCACTTAAGTATTATTCAGTAGGCAATAGGGAATGTATTAACTGATTTGGGAGAGGACAAGATTTGTCCTGATGAATCTTGTAACAACCCTTAGAGTCTTTTTCACCCCATTAGTGTCCCCAGCAGCAAAGCCATGGATACAGGAAAGCATTAAGATAAGTTTAAAACACCCTGATTCTGGTTGCTTTAATACATTTATATCAGTGCTGGGGTAGTATTTTTTTATGTCTTTCTACCAAAAATCTGACTAACTTAATATTCCTAAGTGTTCTGCTTAAACAAAATTGCCATAGTCATTTCAGACAAATAAAATTTAACTTGGGTTTCCTGGATGTTGAGAAGACATCTCTGCCCACATGATAGCATCTCTCTGCAGCTTGTTTTTCTTCAGAAAAGCAGAGATTTCCAAAAGATATCTCTATGTCTTTACTTCTCTACAATAAAAAAATATTTCTAAACAAATAAACCCTCATCTTGCTAGTCCAGTCTATCAGATCAAATATTTTTGTGTTGCAATGAAAGCTGATATAAGGCTGAAATCCACTTTTAAACAAAGTATAGGAAAAGCAAACTCTATAAAGAAATTGGACATGGAAGTCTGCTTTGATAGATAAGTACTGTAGACTACTATACCTGAGCTGTGGCAAAATGATTTCTTAATCCACTACTAGGTGTTTCCTATGCCGCATTTGTAAGAGATATCTGAGAAAATAGCTGGTTAGTTCATAACCACAACCATAGGTCAGAATCTACTAGCTTCCAAAGACTGTTTCTGAGGCTTGAACCGCTCTCTGCCTCTCTCTCCTATCTTCAATCACCTACATGCTACATACAGCACACTAAAATTTACAGGAGAAAAGCAATTACTCAAATCCTTTCTTTTAGGGAGGGAGAAAAAAAACCTGTCACTATGACTTAGTGTATATGTACTTAATGAATTTAAGAATTTAAGACCATATTTCAGTTATACCTGAATTAAGAGGTAAAGACACTCCCGTAAGATGAAGATAGTGTAGGCTCAGGTCTGCTGTGCTAGAAGATGAGGATGTGTGTTGGGCTCTCATTGTCCAGATAAATTTACTAAAAATGCCATCTTTATTCCTCTGTTTTATGAGGTCCAAATGAGGAGATATTTTCTCAGATTTTTTTACAAGACCAGCTTGAACTACCTGCAAAATAGACAGAACAAAAAAAAAAATGATTCAAACATTCCTGAAAATACATTCTTTGCTGTTGCCAAGACTGATGTCTTTTTTATTTTCCCTGTCTTTTTCCTATCCTCAAGTTTCCTTCCAGATTTTTTTCTAGTATCTTGCTTCTCAGAATACAAGTTCTGAAAATGCAGATTCAACTTTTTCTCTCTCTCTTTCGTACCAAACCCATCCCCATTTATGACACTTCGGATTTCATTTTCTCTAACTTTGCCAAATCTTATATTGGCTTTTGCGAGTTTCTCTGAGTTTAACCATTTAATCTTGAAGGCCAATTCTCTTGCCCTGTTTGAGATTACATAAAAGACAGTCTCATATATAGATCTTTTGTAGATAAAACAGTAGATCTTACAGGTTGGAACAGTGTTATACATTTGACTAAAGACTATTCAGTGCAATATTTGCTGGTAGAACTGTATCTTCTGCTACAAGACAACTCAGTTTCCCAACGGGGCATTGCCTTCCTGGCCTTTCTCATGCACTCAAAATGATCTTTGTCAAAAGGACTGTTTATTCTTAGGTAATTTTATATACAATGTCAATATTAATCAGTGCATAAGTGTCTGTAACTTAACTGTTTTTCTACTGTTCTCATCACATTCTATTTTTATTGTAAGCACAGAAAATATTGATCATGAAGCTGTCAGGTCAGGTGATAAGGTTCTAGAAGACTGAGGATTTTTAATTTTATCTTTTTTAAAGGCAGTTTGCTGTTAACATTTTGACAATTATTGTTTCCTCCTTGATGTGTATTACTGTACATTCTCTCTACTAGAAACAAGACAGCATGATAGGAAGGGTGTGTTTAAGGATCACATTGGAGTGGGAGCTATGTTAAATAACTATTTCTGTAATTAAAAAGAATCAAATACCACCAACTTACGTTTCCATAAATACTCAGGAAAATTTAGTTAGTTAAATAATGAAGAAATATCTGACGTGTAAATAGTTTTCAAAATAATCACACTTGTGAACCAACTTATTTAGCCAGTCAATGAGTTTGTCCTCTGAAATGCAGTAATAGCTGCAGCAGCTTACTTATGAAGTAGTGTCATCTGTTGAGCACCGAGGATAATAAAAGAAAATTTAGCCTCAGGCCAGTACTGTATAATCATTATAGCTTTAACTTACAGTATATACATACTTTTAATTATGCTAATATGCTTATACTGTTCATTGTACCCATATATTAAATTCTGGTGATTAAAGTCATTAGCATCTTAAATAAAAACGGACAAAACTATGGGATGAATATAAAGAAGCATAGAAAATCATGTTTTCTTTCCCAAATGTATTAATATTTTAACTTTTTTTTTCTTTTGATGTATAAATATCACTTAATCATTATATATGCATTTTAAAATTCCAAGTTCACTTGAAGATATGTGGAAGGAGTGAAAATAATTTTCCTGTGAATTTTCATAGAGTGTCTTTTCTAGGGTGCAAAAGTGCTGAATCAGAGATTTTTGCAAACCCCTTCCTTCTTACTCTCTCAAATCTCACTTCTCTGCTTCTCATTTTGCCCCAAATTTAGTAGTTTTACCACAGGTGCAAAACTTTTGAACAGGGAAGAAAAGTCAAAGGAACAAGATCACACTGAACATAAATATATAGTGCAAATCAACCACTACAAGCCCACTGTCTTGGAAATACAGCTATTTGAGGGGTTGGTTTTGGTTGTTGGGTTTTTTTTTTTGTGGTGGTTTGATGTTGTTGTTGGGTTTTTTGGTTGTTTTTTTAAATTTTCACCTCTCCTTAACTTGTTTTTTCACAAATACACGAATTTTGATAATAGATTTTTTTTTTAAATTGAACTGAAGGGTGATGTGGAGTAGGAGAAAATGATACCTTTTCTTTCACAGCATTTAGAGAACAGAGCTGATAAGAAAATCAAAGACAGTGACAGAGATGAGGCAAAGCAGAGAGAAAAAGAGCTAATAAGAATTTCTCCTGACAACCATGGGTTAGCTGCTGTTAATAGATGTGATTATTCAGCACATCTTTAATTGTTATCCAGATTGTATGAGTGTTCACTTTTTCTCTTTCAAGCTAAATAACAAAATGCCCTCAATATCTAGCATTCATTATTCATGATGTTACATTTCTACTAAACATTTGTGGTTTTGAGGAGTTTGTCTTTAGAGATTTTCTAAGAAATAAATGTAAGGCTGTGTTGGTGGACAAACATCTAACACAACTTTGAAGCATCTTCTCACTCCCAAGGAGAAATTACTCAAGCCTCTGTCTCCTGCTTATAGTGTCACCAAATATTGAAGATGTTTCCTGCCTGGGTCTTAGGATGGATATCCTTTCTAAGGCAGCACCTTATGTCACTGTTCATTTTCTTAATTATTATTATGGATCTTGGCATATCTAGTGAACTATTCTATGAGCACTCACTCCTCTCTTGTATAGAATTCTGTAGGTGACATATCACTAACATAAAATACAGAAAAGTGAATAAAACTAATTCAAGAAAACAAATAAAATTTAAAATATGATCAAAGAAATAGTACGTGTCTAAAAACAAGTTTAAGGTTACTAGTAAGTGCTGACTATTAAACCACTTTTCTACCCTTACTCTCTCAACTACAGGTTAGCCTTCTTAGGGGATTGATGGATAGTGCAAATTAAATGTCATTCTGTAAGGTCTCTGTGATGTTTTCTGCCTTAAACCAACATCCTCTCTGGCATTAATCTTCTGTTTCCCTGGCCTGAAACAGCCTTGGAGTCTCAGATGGCTCTTGGCAAAAGGTATTGGTATGGACCTTCTCCTCTCTCTGTCTCCTTTAGTGATGCAGCCAGACCTAAAAGAGCAGACTGACCTCTCTCCAGTGAGCGTATTACCTGCTCAACAAGTTGCCCCTATTCTGTCACACCATTCTCTTTGACTCCCAGCAGACTCTCTACCACTCCTGTCAGACTGTCTCTGCCCTCATTAATTTATGAGACAGGACCCTGCAGTGTGCTGGCCCAGGCACTTGGTCACTGATCTCAGAAGCTTCCTAATTGGTTCACCTCAGGTTTTACCTCCTTTGCAGCCTGATGGCCACACCAGACTTACTAGAAGTTAAAGGCCTTCCTGCACTCATCCTCCTGTTAGTTTTTAATAGGGACCCCTGACAACTCATCTCCTATAAGAGACTGTGGGTGTATAAATATTTATACTATAGTCTGACATACCTTAAAGATAACTTGCAGTTATTCTGTGCTCTTCTGAATGATTTTAAGTGTGATCTGATTTAGAGAGAAGAATGTAAACTATCACTTACTCCTGGCTAATAAAAAACTTCAGCAATTGGTTGCTTTGGGTTGCTATTTTTAGGTTTTATTTTGCATTAGCCACGGGGATTATACAAGTTTGCAGTTTTACTGGAGGGAGAAGCTTTATTAGGAAAAGGTAATATTCTTTTACGTGCTCACAGAGATGTGGTTAATCTGCACAAAAGCAAGTATATAATACTTTTCAGACAACACGACATCAAGAAAACCACAGAGGTAACCTCTAACATGGGGCTTTTAATCAACGATGCATATCCTGCATCCTGTACTTACGTGAATAACCGGTCCTCTTGTCTTAGTAGCACCCACTGGAGCAGTATGACTGTGCCCGACTCAAAGCCATCAGATCCTCAGCTGATGTAAATGATAAAGCTCCATGTTGATCAGGACAGGTCTGTCATCATCTTGCAGCTAGTGAAGATCTGATCTGCAAAGGGCCACAGAGGGGCATTTAAAATTGCCTTAAATAAAGCAGGGAATAACTGTGGTTGTTCAGTGAGGTCAATCAGAAAATAAGCAACCAGAGTAGGAAAGTATGAAGACATAGCCATAGCATAAGTCCTTTGACTACTCCGAGTGGTTGCTCCCTGTTACTCTGGCAGATTTGAAGGTCTGATTCTGTCTTGTCACAAGTGGTATTTGCAAAATGATCAGATGCTTAACCAATATTATTCATTTGCAGTCTTCTGGGAAAGGTAAAACAACTCAGCAGGCTGCAAGAAACAAAGACAACAGAAAAGATCTGGATAACTGGGACATGACAGCACCAGTCAAAGTTATTCTCATATACCCTGGTTTAAAAAACCCAAACTTGATGGTGTACAGAGACACAGAAATAAGGAGCCTAGCCATCCTCCCACCTTGTATCAATTTACTTTTCAAGCACATTTTTTTGCAATGCTCATCTAAGCACTGCAATGTTAGAAGTAAAGCAGAGATGTATCAGAGGGTATAGAAAAAAGGGAGGACGTCAAAACTGGGTGAATGTGGGCAGTCACCCTTTCAGAACTCCACAAGAAGGTGTTCATGTTGCATTATCACGTGTGCGAGAAAGTGACAGGTACACATATTTTCATATGACTGTGTATATATAATCACAGAAACATTTAGGTTGGAAAAGACTATTAAGATCAAGTCCAACTGTTAACCCAGCACTGACAGGTCACCACTAAACTATGTCCCTAAGTATCACATCTACATGTCTTTTAAATCCCTCCAGGGATGTGTACATAAACCACCCGCAATATAACCTATATATTTTATATATTAAAATTATCTTTACCGATATTTTAAATGGATTATTCCATTTACATCTGCAAATTAATGGCCTGTTTCAATGAAATAGTCTGTAGTAAGTGGTGGGAACAGTTGATTTCTTCGTCATGTGGTCACTGTGCACTTGCAGGTGTTCTAATGCATAAAACTCTACATTAAAGTTTTCATTTATTGCTGCCAAATAGAAAAAAATAAGACAGCAGTTTAGATATGGTGAAGAAAGCCATTCTGGAAAGTTGTTTAAATTAAATATAGCCTATGGAAATATTTGACCCTTTTCATTTGTTTAACTCTGTAAAGGGCTCCTTTAAGATCAACAATGATTGAGAAGGATGCCGTGGGTTCCAGGTAGTGCTTGAGTTTAAGCAGATGCCCATGTCAATTTTCATTATAACTTTTTGATGACAACTGCAGGAGAAATATTTTATAATCTAGTCTTTTGGTGTTTTTTGGGGGGGCTGGGTTTTGTTTATCCTGCTGGAAACTGCCTTTACCTTCCTACTGTGAACAAGGTGCAAGTAATCTGCTTTGATAAATGCATATCCTTCTTCACTACAAATATTGACCAACCTTTCTGTATATGTCTGGTGACAACAAGGAGGCTTTGGCAATAAGCCTGAAAGAATGAAAACAACTTAAACGTATCCTTCTCAAGACTAAGATAAGCTTTTTAGGGGAGCTAAGAGTTGAACTTCATTGTGTATATCAGTAACTTCAAAGCTATTACTTTGTAAAGCTTAGAAAATCAGAATGGTATTGTAAATTTGTCTGCAAAAAGCTTCTATAGAACTACTCCAATTTATTTCATTGATAGGAGTACCAAGTCATGTCCTCTGAATTTTAATGGAGCTGGAAAAACAATCTGTAATGGTAAAATAATTTTATTAATCAGGCTGTGTTTGGGTTGATAAACCTAAGTTTATAATTAGTCTATAAGCAGTCTGAGCTCTAAATGGGGTCTTTCAATTTTTTAGCTAAGTCAGGCTGTCTGAGGAAAGTGGTTGTTTGAAAGGTCAGACTGTCAGGGAGTGAAAAAGAACTAAAAAACCGCAACTCTCTGTAGTCCCTTCCTGGTTTTGTAGAACCCTTCCTCACAACCAGGCTGCAGGAGGTCTACAGGAGCCCACAGCCATACCGCTTGCTGTTCCGTGCTTCTCTTGCTCCCAGCCCTTTAGTTCCCACTGCTGCTCATTCAGGATGCAGCTCCTCAGACAGCTGAAAGCAATCCCAATATGTATTTTCTTTTTCTAATACATAATACCCCTAGAAATAAAAATCTTACTTATATTCTTCTCTCTCCCCATGGCCCATACCACTACTGTGGATTCCAGATCATAAAAAGTGTAAGTCCTAATTTTGTCAAATCAAAGGTGATTCTGTACTTTTATATCCTTGAAAATTCTGTTTTTTCTTGACTTCTACCCCTCATGCACCTCAGCTCTTGGCATAAACAAAAACCAGTGTTTATGACTTCCCACTGTAAAGAACACAGAGCTGGCAGACTGGCATCCAGATAAAGTTATAGATCTCAGGGACTCTTTCAAGTAGTAAGAGGTAAATGAACAAGCAGGAGAAGGTGGTAATAGACTGAGGCAGAATATATCAGAATATCAGCACCAGAATGTCAAATATGAGGATCCTCCTGTGGCCTTCTTGCTTTTGGCTTCTCTTTGCTTTTTGTTTTGTTTGTTTGTTTCTTTGTTTGGTTTTGTTTGGTTTTGTTTGTGTTTGTGTTTCTGTTTGTTTGTTTTTTTAACTTCCCTTGCACTTGTTTTCTTCCTCTTACTCAGAAATTAAAACATTTTAAAGCCAAGGAAGCAATTGGAAACCACTCAGGCTGTTAATATTTTATGTCTTGTTAATGGAATGAGTGCCACAAAAAAAGACTGCATTTTCAGGTGACAATATATGGACTTCAAGATATTTCATAGAATCATAGAACGGTAGCGGTTGGAAGGGACCTCTGGAGATCATTGAGTCCAACCCACTTGCCAATGCAGGAACACCCAGGGCAGGCCACACAGGATCACATCCAGGCTGGTCTTGAAAATCTCTAGAGAAGGGGACTCCACAACCTCTCTGAGCAGCCTGTTCCAGGCTCTGTCACTCTCGCAGCGAAGAAATTTGTCCTCGTGCTGAGGTGGAACTGCCTGTGTTTCACTTTGTGACCATCACCTCTCATCCTATCCCAGGGAACCACTGAAAAGAGGCTGGCCCCTTCTACTTGACCCCCACCCTGCAGATATTTGTGACCATTCATCAGATCCCCTCTCAGGCTTCTCTTCTTCCATCACCCCCCAGGGTGCCCTTGAAGAATAGATATGAAACCCTGGACCCAGACAGTCAGGTAGAGGACAGCCAAGAAGATCCCTCTGAAGAGCCTCATTG
>JANHFX010156874.1:0-42895 GCA_027560015.1 Chloroceryle amazona
GGGAAGAGGGAGTGAGGGGGTGTGAAGAGAAGAAATGAAACTACCAGCAGATGAAATTGATTTATTTTCACCATTAGGGAATAGGGGGTGGAAAGCCTTTTGGAATATAAAACCTTGCAGAGCAGGCAAACAGGCTGCCTGCATGACAGCTCTGCTACATATAAAATAACATGGCTTGAAAATAGGAGCACCATTGTTTTGCTTAACTACTGTAACAAATTTATATGAAATGGAATGCACCATCTAAAGTGAAACAACTGCCAAGGTTGCAGACTTCTATTTTTCTTCATTGTCTGCAAGTGGTAAAAGCCATGAAACTCCAAATGCTACCTAGGTGCAACAGTTTGGCATCACTGTATATTTTCCTAAAATCTCTCAAAATATCTTTAGTGTAGTCTGCATTTTTGCAGAGCTAAACCTTTCCTGAAGTAAGTAGCAATTAGAGCACTTCATGTAATTGCTTTAAAAACAAACCATAAGTGTATTTGAGAGAAAGAAGCTTGGTTTGTCAATTCTTTGGTTACTTTTCTGGGGGTCATTTCTTTATGAAACACTAAATAAAATCTTTAAAAAGCACAGTACAGCATGTGCTTTTACTTCACCAGGTTTCCATTCCCCCTGATATAAATAAGCACAACTTGATCTGGATTTAAGCAATCCTGCTTTCGTAAGTGTAGATTGTACAAAGTTAAAAACATACATTATTTCTTTTAGTCTAACCACTTTAATGAGTTTGCTTCTTCATTCCCCTTTATCTTTTACAAGTAAAGTGCATATCAGTGACTTCAAAAGTTTTCGCTGTATACAGGAAGATTTGTCTATATATTCTGAGGTTTGCACTCAAGTTCCTTTTCAGAAAGGTATAGAATACATTGAAGTAAATTTGACCTTTGGCTTCAATAAACTCAAGAGGGGTTAAGTGATGAAAAGTATTCTTTAATCAAGCCTTAAGTGCAGAAATTCTACAGTTAGTTCACTTATGTTTAGAACAGTGTTTTGATTTCACTTTTTAAGATCTTTTTTGATACAATAGTTTCCCTGTACTGAGTTTTGTTCTTGTGGATGTTTGGCTTGTGCTGTTTCTCAGGGGAATGTTTTCTGTGTATTAAAATATTCCTGAGAAGAAGAATACACTTCAATCTTCCATTTGCACATGTGTAACCACAGACCTTTCAACCAAACAGTCACTAGTACCTGTTACATGCTGCACTGGCAGTTGTACGTGTCTGCTGATGAATGTGTGTTGTATTCCTGCAGAATTTAAATATTAAGATAATGATTCGCAGGAGTTAGGTTTGTTGTGTCTACATTTCTGTGCTGAAACTTAGGTTCTTTTTGCAAATGGAAGCTAGAAAGAGTATTTTCATTCCTCCTTTCCTGAATGTATAAGGCACTCAGCCCTGTTGATGATGGGGGGGGAGGCAAGCATCTGCCTCGCAGTTGATATTGCAGTCTGCACCAGGTGTTTGTGCACCTCTACACTCTAGCTGTCCAAATCCCACTGCACTTTTCTTCTAGCTCCCATAGGCAGATTTTCTATGGGTAGAAAGCTGATCAAAACTAGGATATAGTGAAGAACAGGGCAGGATATTGCATTTGAGTGAACCAAATCCTGGGCACGTGGGTTGGTAAGTCCATTTGGAGCCCCTGTTCAGGTGCGGGCCTCATCTTTAGCTTATATACCATGATTAGATGAAGAGAGATTCCAGGAAGACTATCACTTTAGTGCTTCTTGGATATCAGTGTATCTTATAGATTCCTAAGAAGTGTGGTATGAGGTATATACTGTCTTTGTTCCTGGATAAGTAAATGACCCGTCATAGATTCACTAAAATATTTATAACTTGGGCAAACACTACAAATACCTTCTTGTTTGCACTACAGTGGTGCTTAGTGTTGGACCAAGGGTTGATCGCTTTGAAGTGTGGAGTTGTGTAATTTGTAACTCAAATATTCTGTCGGCTGCAAAGAACTCATGAACAGTTTCACTTGTGCATGGATTTTATTGTAAACTTTAAAAATTTCAGACAGTGACTGGTGTATCACAGTCTTATTTAATAATATTTTGTCATGCATAGAATAAGGAACATACTGTGACTAGAAGGGAATAATCCATACCCTGTGATTATTATGCATGGTAAATTTTCATAATCATTTGTTACCAACCTGAAAGCAGCTCAGATAAAAATTAGAGATCATTCATGAATGAAAGAACAAAATCTGTGGCAAATGTTAGTCATAACAATATACAAACACTTAAGTCTATGCATCATCAATAAACAAAATTTATAAATAATTTTGCTTATAGTACTCATCCATTCAAAGTGTTTATTGATGTTCCTTATGCCTTAAGCAGGAATGAAAGTGGCACAATCAAGGTCGGAGATGTTTATAATATTCTGTATGGGAAGACTCGGCACGACTCCAGCCCTAAACAACAGGGCTTGATTCTTTTAACACTGTTTCAGCTTTCTTCAGAAATAACAAAGCTGCCAGCTTCAAGGGTGGAAGGCATGAGAGTAGGCGAACTTTGTGAGCATTATCTTTCAGACTATCGTAGTCATTCATTGAGAATGGAATTCTAATGTGCTTACAGATTTCACTGTTTTCAAAACAGAACTTAAAGCTCAAGTCTTCAGTTTAATATGGTAAAAGCAACAATGAAAAGGAAAGATCTGGAAAAGAATTCCCACCAGCTGTTTTGGAGAAAGAGCTCCTACCAAGTCATACCTGTCTGTCTCTAGTGTGGAAATGATTCTTAGTAGTATAATTAGGTGGCACTTCTGTGGTTAATCCCAAACACCAATTCCCAGAATGATTTTCAGTGTCTGTTTACTTCTCTCTCCCACTGTAGGTCCTTTTTCAGGAGTTAGAGGTCCTTAAGTTCCATTGCTTGTACAACTCGGCACCTCAGGATCAAGGGTTATATATTGTGCCTATCTGAAGACCACGCATTGAATATAATGAAACAGGTTTTTTGGGAAGCTAACTCGCACATCCTACCTGGAGAAAAAATTCTTACAGATTAATTTTAGATTATGCAAAATAATAAGCAGTCAAAACTTTTTCCATTGGGTGTATGCAATTAATACTTTGGGCTGACAAAACAAAATAATTTGTTCTCTCTGGTTAAAACATTCCAGGAAAGAGGAAGGGGGACAGGGGTGAGGACTTTTGTATACCAGGCTCTCCCGACTCAATGTTTTTTACATTAATCGCTGAAAGAAACACAAGAACTTGCACTGGGGAAGAAGGGGAATGCAAGACCTGCTCTTAAAAGAGCATACTAGACATTTATGCTCCAGTTCATTATTTCTCTTATGCAAACTGTGACAGCATCAACAAGAGAACTAGAGAGTGCTTCCTTGCAGCAATTATAGCTGTCCTTGGAGGTGTGGGTTTGAGCTCTGCTATGGCAAAGAGAACATCGCATATGGGGCTCTTAAACCCACTGGAATGTTTTAGCAAATGAATAAAACAAAAATGGATGTAAGTGTAGGAGCAAGAAAAACACAACCACTATAGTTTCTGAGTGTGATATTTTAAGGGAAAAGGTCATTAAACTTAGCAGAATTGGCTATGATATTACTTGATGTATTTATAAACAGTTAGGTTGGGTTTTTTACAACAAATAATCTTAGTATACTGAGTCTACACAGAAAGTATTTTGGAAGTGGAGATCTAGGGGAACTGCAGGGGGATTTTGCAATAGACTTTACTTGCTTATGTTTACCCACTTACTGGATGTTAACAGAAAATCTATTGCTGTGTAACCGGTGAGGGGGGGAAACGCTTTCAGTGTCTCTTAAGCACTGGCCCAAGACACTCAAAACCTCCACTATTTTAGCTGAAGGTGTAGACATTCCATGTTACAGGCTACTGTGAAGTCCCTAAAAATCCCAGAAAATGTAAAATTAAAGTGTTATGAAAGGTTAGTTCTGAAGAAGCTTATATATTCAAATGCATATTATAATGCGGTTTGAAAGTGTGTATTCTGTACTTGGAATAAATCCTCCTTGGGTTGAATGAGATAAATTTCCCAATTCTTCCACTTGCAGGCCTAGAGTTAGAGCACAGGACATGTCTGGGGTGGCATGTCTAGCCCTCTGACAGGTGATCCACCAGTATCAGCAAGCAGTAACATGATTTGACCCTTGCCTCTGATGCAACTATGCCATTGAAAGATTAACTAGAAATGAGTTGACCATTCAAGGCAGGTTTCTGGATTAGGCTCAAGTTTATTCCCCTTTTCTCCTTTGCTGACAGAGGGATTTATGGTTGTAACTAAAGCCTGCTTTAAAAGTCTTGTCTTTTTAAGCTTTTGAGAATTCTGATGTTTAATGGACCTGGAAAATCTAAATGTGTGGAGGATGTGAGTAGTTCCTGTACCAGCTAAGCCTCTGGGAGGATTGGATCACAAAGCAGTAGGAGAAATGTTAAAAAAAATAAAAAGTCTCTTGTCTTTTATGATCTGTAAATGCCCAATAGTGGAAGTTGTTGAAAAATAGAGGAAGGCAATACATGGGGTGATGGAGGGAACCAATGCTGCTAAAAATGTAGAGGTTCTTACTACAATAAATGAAAAAGTCACACAAAACTGAAGTTTTTCATCCTATGAGCTAATAATTAAACCTTAAAATTGGCTACAGCTCTATCACTCAAGCCACAGTATTTTGTTGCTGCCAGCAGTAGGCTTTGTGGTTTTATTTTTCTTTCCATCTCTCCGTTGTGCCAGTCACTAAGAAGAGTCACTTAGGCTGAACCAATGGGTTGAACAAGGAAGCTACAGTAAGAATAATGTCCTTACACCACTTATTTGTATACTCTGGTTATGAAATCCTTGTCTTCATGCATGTGACTAGCCACAGTATGTGAGAAATTGGCATATCTTGTATTTCTCTTCATAGATTGTCTTTTATTGAGCTTAGGCCACATTTACTTGCTTGCCATATTTTTCACATAACAAATACTGATACAGTTATTGTCAGTAATGCTGTGAAATGAGACGGGTGAACACACTGCTCAGTCACGCAGTTACGCATATCTTTGAAGTTCAAAACCCCTCAACTGTAGCCTATTTAGGACAAGAACCCCCAAAACCAACATGGAAGTCTATCAAGAGCTGTTAGTGAATATGACTCCAACTGAAATTGAGGAAATCCACAGTCTTTAGTTCCATGGAAAGGGGTATCATCTTCAGGGAGCATCATTCTAGTATTTGATAAGTATCTGATACTGGCCTCTGCCAGAGACATGGCATTAAATCAAATTCAAGCATGTTCAGATTGAGTGTTGCATAACTGATATGTTTGATTTATTTACAGACAGCTATTAAATATTTGCAGTGGTGTCTTGTTGCTTTGTATTTTTTCTGAGACTTCAATAACTCATAACACTGAATAACTAAAGTGAGCTCATACACTGGCACATTCAAAATTCTTCTACCACTGGAAGATGCACAGAAACAGACAAATGTTTCATGCACAGCATGGGGTCATGTTCACTGTCAGAAGAGCCTTTTGTTTTAGAGCTCTGTTGGAAATAGAAAATACATCCACCAAGAAACTAGAAATGTCAAAATTAATTTTTAAAATAATTCATGACATAGTTTCATAAGGCTACAACAGTAGTAAGCATCTGTGCTTTTAAGGCAGGTATCTTTTTGTCCACATGCCATTATAATTATTACATATACAGTTTTTTCAATGGTAACTGATGTTGTATCATCTGAACAAAAGGCTGTATCAACTATTTCCAGTCAGAGTTCCTGAAACAACTAAGGAAATATTTCATGTGTTTTAAGAAAAAAGCCCTACCTTACTATAAACTACTAAGAAGTTATGTTTTGTTTTTTTCCTTTTTTTTTGCATGAACATCCTTCTCTTTTCACTGTTATTATTTCAAAATGTTTTGTCATTAAGTATTAGCCACTGAATATTGTATACTTGGTCTCAGGTACCTTCCTTATACTGAATCAAAGCTCCTCAGCTTTAGCCTTGAGCATACATGCATATAGGATAAAGATGCTTTTCCCTTGGAAAATGGGAGCAAAATGGGAGGTTCAATCATTCTAAAGAAATGCTTTATACAGCCTAGAGAAAGGATTTCAAAGAAAAACACTTTATAGTTAATTTTGCTTTATGTACATACTAGCAGTGGTATTATTGTGATCCTACTGAAATGTCTTGTGAGAAATCACGTGGGATAATGCAACAACCATGAAATTAAAATGGAGTACTTCTGTAGAGCAAACCATTATTATGTGGTGTCTTATTTCTCAGAGGGTCCATTATCTCTTCATCACCAGAAAAATCAGGCTCTGCAACTGAAGTGCCACAGACTGAGAGGGAGAAGAGGCAGAACAGTAGAGGAAAGGCCATGGGAGGATAGAATGTACCAATGTCACATCTTGCCAGCCTTTATTTAGCGATCAGAATTTTGGAATTCAGCAATGATTAAAAAATTGTTTCATTTAGAAGTGTTATCTGCCAAAGAATATAAGGCAAGAACATAACCTGTTTAAAACTGGGGGGGAACAGGACAACAAAAAACCTCAATACCTGAAAGTACTTTAGTTTGTTTTCCAGCACAGCCTTTGAATTTTAATGAAACATTTGGGGAAACTTGTAAATGAAAAAGGAAATGTTGCTTTCTGAGAAGCTGCCCCAGCAATGCATGTGAATTATTTAGAGACAGCGTGTATTGTTTCTACTTTTAAAGTGCAAAGAAAATGTTTGTGTTTTTTTCTGTGGCTTTAGTCTTCATGGCTTTCATTTCCTCATTGCTGTTTTTAATTACAAAATCTCTTCAAAACACAATAGCTATGCCTTGTAGTAATTAAATAAAAAATACTTAACATAAATGTAGTAATACATTTTTTAGCTGCTCTTCTGCAACTAAAAGAGGGAAAAACTTCCTGATAACCCTGATTTGATTGTATTACAGAGATGTGAATGGGCCCTAACTACAATAAAGTGTCAGTTCTAAAAATCTTGCCTTGAATTCTAAAAATCTTGCCTTGAATACAACCTCAAATACCACAAATGCCCTTAAAAGTAAACAACATCAAACACTAAAAACTAAACTGAGTTCACAAAGGAAGTCTGTAACTGCAAGAGTATCTAAAATATTTGCTTAATTTATGGTTTTATTTTCTCTGTCCCTCTGTTCTCTTTTAAAATTTCTTATTTCCCATCTTCCAGACCTTTACCTTTTGGTCACATTCCTTGGCTGCTGTGTTCATGTACTCACAGCTTCTCTATTTACCTGAGCTTCAGTATGTCCTCCAGACCTGTATCAAAGGAAATGAAGCTTCATCTTAACCCTGTTTCTGTCTATGCCAGCAGAGTAATCAGAGTCTAGACTTAGTTCTACTGACCCACTCTGTTAATGCTGATCTAAAAACTAAGTAGAAAATGTGTACATATCTAGAGTGTAATTGGCCAGTTTTTAAATTTTCTACTGGATTGCAATAGGGCTTTCTCATCTTGCTTTTCAGAAATTTAAAATACATCTAATCCTATATCAAGTAGGATTTATCTTTTTCAATATTAGTACTAATATTTTGATGAAGCAGAAATGATGGTACTGAGTCACATGTGTGTCCCAATTTACCTGAGTATTTTTGGTGGTACTTGTATAGAAAAGGCTATGAAAATCACGGTGAAGGAAAGTAAAAATCAAACTCATTCTTATTCCAAGAATGGTTTTTCAGTGACCAAGTTCAGGAAAGCCTCACTGTCTTAGAACTGTGATACTAAAATTCACTCTTACATGCCCTGTTTTAAAGCATTATGTGAAAATAATGTGATTTTGCTTGCATATATAATTGTGTTGCACATCAGATGAAATTTAGGATTACAAAATAGTTGTCTGTGCAGCAGGGGGTGGAGATTCTTATGAATGAAAATTTTTGTCAATTCTGTATCTGTCTGATTCCAAACCTACTTGTCTTCTGCATTCGTGCAGCCCAGGAGTCACGATTTGAATTTAATTTTTAATATAATATTCCTCAGGTATAAAAATCTGGCATATAATTTCTTAGTCAATAAATTAGCCATCAAGAAATCAGCCTGTGAGGAGGAAGACAGTGCAATAACTGCAGAATCTATAACTTAAACCCAGGAGGACAAATGATAGGAACAGAAAGTACAAAAAGTAAAATTATTACAATTCCTTATAATTTATTTTGGACATTTCCCTGTCTGATTTGCTTTAAGTTGGGAGGAAAAATAAATTTAGCTCTAGAAAAACCTTAACTGTTAATGCTGCTTACTAGCTACCAGTGAGATCAGTCTAACATTTGTCATTTCATGTGCTTATACAAATATATATACAGTCCCACACCAAAACCAGAGTTTCTTCAAATGTTGGAGGTACCTAAGCATTTTGTAACTAAGAGGTTAGATTCCAAAGCATACATAGAATTTGAAGTATTTTGCAAAAAATGAATGCTTGGTCAGTTAAATCCCAGATCTAATTGTACCTTATACTTGCTCTGTTGGTGGAAACCTTTGGGACAAAGGTTTCAAATCTATTTAAATTCCATCTACTGAACCTACAGGGAGCTACTGACTGCAGAAAATCATAATTTGATTTATGTAAAGAAATACTATATTCACGTTTTGTCCTCACAAAGTGCTTCCATTATGATATATGTTGAAGTCTAGACTTACACATTTGGATAGTGGCTGAATGCTGTGGATGTCCGAGTCTTAAATTCTGTGTGTCCGTAAATGTAACACATTTTTTTTAGTTTGGTGATACAGTTGGATGTTTTTTCAGTTTTTCATGTTCATGTGTTAATTCTGACAATAAAAATGAGAGGGTTTTTTTAGTGGTTTGGGTTTTTTTATGTTTATTCCCTTAATGATAACATTCTGAAGAATTTCTAGGTCTGCATCTCACTGAGCCATGCTTAAAGACAGGAGAAGCTTAAGTAAAGGTAGACTTCTATGGGTGCTGCCCATGGTTTTATTTAGTGGGCCACACATAGGGATCTAAGTGAAATCTGAGAGCAAAAGGACTATAAAATTATAGTGGGATTATCAATTTATTCATTTCCAGTAATCTAGCACAGAACTGTTGGTTTTAAGTCTCTTACTTTCCTGCTTAAGCTCAATTATATCAAGACAAGATAAGCATAAATATCCATTCTTTAGAATATATACAATAAGAAAAAAATAAATGTGCATTCATGGGAGTTTAATATAATTTAAATAGAGTTTTCCAGCAGAATATAGCTGTCATAATAATCTTACCTACTGATTAAAAACTTGATGTGTTTTGCTTTGTATGTCCTGATATGATTATATCTTGCACCTATTAAAAGATCTACCTCATTTTACCAAGTAAAGTGTCTTGTATCACCTGCATGCCCCACAGCTTTCTGCTTCATCTTTCCTTTCTATTTTCATATCTATGGGAATGGAATCTGCTCTCCAGTGTTCAGCAAATATGCCTCCTGCTGCTACTGTGGCTGCCTTTGACTTAGGCCTAAGTTACCATGTCTTCTCTGATGATGCTGAACCACTGTGAGTGAGTTTTGTAGTCTGGAGATTTCAGCACAGTTCTTCCCAAAATGGGTTGTGTCTCTGTCTTCTTTCCAACTCATTTCTCACTGGATTTTCAGGTTCATATAGGACCATTCGAATACTTTTACAGGAGAATACATCAGAATAAGTCTGCTCAACTCAGTGCAGTTTCTGTTCCTGTAAAGATGATCAGAATACAGCTCAGTAAGTTGTCCTGAGGGAAACACAAGCTGAAGCCAAATTGGGAGGACTTTTTTCCTATGATTGACAAGGATGTTCTACTTCTATGACATCTCCTAACTAATTATTGCTGTTGTAAGGTAGATAACATTCCTCCTTCGTTTCACTTCTTATAGGTCAGAGATACTTTTGTTTATCCTCAGTACCCTCTGATAACATGTGCAGAATAACTGTTTGATTCTTAATGCATTCAGTAGTTACAGTGTCACTAAGGAGTAAATCCTACATACAGAAGATAGAACAAAGTCTGAATTTTCCTTGAATCAGAATTATGCTTTGCTAATGTCAAGGAAGAGAAATGATTACTCTGTTTTAGATATACTCAAGGAAGATTATAGTTTCAGAATTGCTATCTCCAGCTGTCTCCTGTTTATAGTCTATTTTGTTCTTTATTATCTGTATGTTCTGAGTGTTTTGTTCACTTGCTTTCAATTTTAAACATGGTGCAGACAGCTTACAGCACATTGTTGGATGTGGAGCTTTAAACTGACAAAATTGTTCTTTTTATATCTTCTCTCCCTTTCATTGGATTTCGTGCTTTACCTTTGCAAATATTTGTGAAGATCATAAAGAGATCAGGGAGAGAAGTGTGCCAGACAAATGAGACCAGTAAATTTTTTTTAGTGTATGATTTGTTCTTGGTGTAGTCACCATATATTTAACAAAAAGCCAGGAAGTCTGGGCATTATGGAGCTTACACAGAAGCCATGATATATAATATTAGGAAACTTGGTACTGGCTGAAGTTACCAGACAATAAATATGATGAAAAGTGACCACCAGGGAAAAAGGATCAGTGGGTGACAGAGGGCAGGAAATTAAAACCATAGGTGCACTAATTGGAAGCTGTTAGTGCTAAATTATAAGTACCGGTCACTATGACACTGTAAATAGGTCTGGTGTCACAAAGGAAAAATCTTGTGATCCCTAGTCTTGAATCCAAAACTATCTCTGCATCTTGGGCCGGTTTCACTAAACACCTCCACGAAACATGTTGATGAAACATGATACTTAATGCAATACACTATACACCTCTCTTCCTTCTAAAGGATACAAACACAGCTACTGAAATAAAAGGATCCTGTGTCAGAAAATGGAATTAAGTGGGTACTTTAGAAATAAGATGTGTAGGCTGGATTCTTCAGTTGAACAAATTCATTTAGCACAAGTTTTTTTCTATAGCCTGGAATAAAAGCAGTCAGGGAGCAGTGATGCAAAATTCCCACTGTGTAGGGGAGTGATTACAAAGCTGGTCAAGGTGACTGTGTCAGAAGCTCTTGTATCTCAGGGATGAAAGGAGATCACACAAGGGAAAACCATTGAGGAACATGGTAATGCATGGAAGATCCAGGGCTGTATGGCAAGAGAGGGATTCAGACAACCAACAGTGTAAGAGTTAGACATTCAAATTCATACTTCTTCCTTTCTTTTCCTTATTCTTGTGTTAAGGAAAGCAAAACAATTTTCAGAAAGCAAATGTTACCACCTTTTGGGGGCATTTTTTTTAAGCTGAAACTTAAGTCCAAAACCATTTAAAAAAACCCAATGTTTTTATTATAAACAATGTACTTTTTAAAAAAGTTACTTTTATTTCAACTCAGAACATAAATCTATGAAATCAAAAAGGCTACCAAGAGAGATTAGTTAGAATGGGGTATTCTACAGTGTAGAAATAAGCAGATATCTATAGGCAGGTAATAAGCTCCTAGGCAGGGAAACACAAATGAACTTAAGTTTAAAAACCCTAGGCATTAAATGTTCTCATAGCACTTCTTCACACTGAGAATGATAAATATGTGGAGAAAGTAAAACCCACCCTTATACCTGCAGTGAAGCAGACACAAGACACTTATCACTGAATTTCAGAAATATGTACCTTTTTTCAGTTTAGAGATATTTTGCTTAAAGAGAAAGGGGAAGAGAAGTAGTTCAGCTGTTGTCTCAATAACTGTAAAAAAAGTGGCAGCTGAAAAGAGAGGATCTATTTAAGTTACACCATTGAATGGTAAATTAATCATGGTTAGTCACTTTCCAGC
The DNA here is from genome assembly GCA_027560015.1 of Chloroceryle amazona. Taxonomy (NCBI): domain Eukaryota; kingdom Metazoa; phylum Chordata; class Aves; order Coraciiformes; family Cerylidae; genus Chloroceryle; species Chloroceryle amazona. Next base: position 11,809 of record JANHFX010156874.1, read on the forward strand.
AGTCTGCAAAATGCCTTTGGCCCATCATGTACATAGCCATGTCAAGTTATATATTGTCATATGTTGACCAACTGTAGGCTTACATGAAGTTGTGTTGTACTGGAAATCAAAAAATGAAACCTGCATATAGGGCTCAGCTCTCAACCTCTTAATACAAATGAAAAAAGGCAGTCGGAGGTCTAAAACTAAAAACCTGCGTGCCTTTGTTTAGAGATCACTCAAATTTAAAAGAAAAAGTGTAGACAAATCTAAAACAAAAAAAGAGGATGGACTGAAGTGACTTCTTTGTATTCCTTTGTTTCATGCACGAATTTATGGGACTGCTAGTCTTCTGATTCCTTACTGTAAAAGAAATGTCCATAACTATTAAGAACATCTGTGCTAGTATAAAATAAGAATATTTCTAAGTTTAAATCTCTTAGTTACAAAGAGGTAATTCTTTTTAGGAAAATATACTTCAGCAGAAAAGATTTTGCAGTTATGCTGCTATGTATTTATACTGTGTTTGTACACAGAAGCATTCATATTTTTAAGAAGCTGACATTTCATTATTTGAAGGACCACTTTTGGAATAAGAACTACATAGGCCTATTTTCTAAACTGTTTATCTTCTTGTGACTGAAAAAAGTATGGTGTTTAGTGTTGTTTTTTATTTCTCCTGTGTAAATGTGGCTTTTAGGACACTATGACTCTAATCAGCAACCATGAATATCTCTGGACAGAAAATAGGACCAGCTGGTGCCACTGCCTAGTACTTTTTACTTTAGGGTGCTGGTTGGAGGGGGGGTGGCTGGAGAGCTGCTCATAGAAGACAAGAAACAGAAGTTGTGACTGGAGAAAGACTCAGAATTGGCTACAGCAGCACTCCACCAGCTGCCATTACAATGTGTATTGTGTACATTTGCACGGTGTAGAATCTAATTCAGTTTTACAGTCAGAAAAGAATAGAAGGCAATCACCAAGCATCCATCACCAAACAGCATGATAAATAAGCTGTTACTTGGATCATGTATTTAACCCAGTCAAGAGATTTGGACTGGAAATAAAAGCAGACAGAAAAGACAGGATCAAAAAAACCACCAAACCCCAAAAACCCCCCAAAACCCTTGCGTGAAATAAGAGGAAGACAAAGAAGTATCTTCCCTTCTTCTTTGGGCTGTGAACACTGAGAACTATGTAGAAGTCATATGATTATTGTTTGATTATTTTTTTTTTTAATCTGGGACTTAAAACTGTAGTAGCATGAAGTAAAAGAAAAAAAATCATTAGCTTCGTGAGGGTTCTTTGACAAGTTTCCAGAAAGGTTCTTAGTGTTTGGAATACTTGTTTATTTTGAAATACTTGTTTATTAGCAATACTTTGGAAATCATCCTGTATTTAAGCTAAGATTAAGAGGGACATAAATGTCTGAAGAAAATAAGTTTATTTTTCAAAAGTAACTTCTTCACTTATGGCCAATTTTTAATGATATTTAGTCCTTGACAGATTCAGAGCAGCTGCTGCATAAGTATTTCAAAATCATCTCTAAAGCTAGCTCCTAAAGGATATGAAGTACCTGGGCATTTTTTTGTGGTATATCTTCACTTGCAGACATTTAAACAAAGCTTTATTAATGAAGACCTACGTGTGCATACAGCAGCCAAGCTGTTTTTTAAAATGGCTAAACATTGCCCTCCTCTAATATACCCTCATGGAATTTTCAAATAATCTGTTTGCTCTTGGGGAACAGCAATGCCTTCCCTCCTGTGTCCAACTCTAAGGTAAACAATATAGCTTGTGTCTGGCTCATCTTCTTTCCTTCTTGCTCACAACCCTTGGAAGGACTTTGCTGTGCCAGGGGCTGCTGAGAGATGCAGTTCCCAGCTATCAGCTCTTGCTAGGCCCAACAGGTAACCGGTTAGTTATGAATCTCTTCAACCTAATATCCCAAGCTGTTTGGAGCAGACATGAGAATTTTAAGTTGGTTTAGAATACACAAAATATTTTTTCCTGTGTGGATATAAGGACTGAGAAGGCTGGAAGGTGAGCATGGTATAAAGGTGGAGGTGCATTAAATTATTCCTAAAGCACATGGCTTTGCTACCAACTATCTGTTCCATTTATGTATTTGCAAATACCAGCCTTTTTAGTTCAGTAACCCATGAAAAGAAATCTCAAGCCTTTTTGAAAGGTAGAGGGAAGCTTTCTGACTCAGAATCACAGAATGTTAGGTGTTGGAAGGGACCTTGAAATATCGTCTAGTCCAACCCCCCTGCCAGAGCAGGATCACCTAGATTAGGTCACACAGGAATGTGTCCAGCTGGGTTTTGAATGTCTCCAGAGAAGGAGGCTGCACAACCTCCCTGGGATTTCTTCACCTTGAAGTCTTTAACAGTTTCAGAAAAAGTTATGTTTTTAAAAACAAGAGCATAACTAAAAATTGAAAGGACCACTCTAAAAGAAAAAAATATTTAAACTGTCAAAAAAAGAAACATTCTTGTGCATATGTATTTTTGAACAGTAGTAGCTCTCCAGTCTGAGTTTAACAATGTTTCTGCTCCTTCTGAAGCTGCACTCTTCAACAAACTTGCAGTATTTGCTGTCATTTCAGCTGTCTCCCTGATGCTACTGGGTGTAATTAGTATGCATTCTTTTCACTTTTAAAAGAAGCCATAAAATATCAATTGATAATGCTCTGTTATTAGCAGTCTGAAACAAACTAAATATATTGGATGCTTTTTGCCTTGTGTTTTTTACAAGCTATTATAGCAAGATCATGCTGATGGTGAATGTGGTTCTGAGGTTTACAACAGAGGTTGTGTGTCAATCCACGCTTCAAATGAAGTTCTTCAGGTCCAGTGTCTTAGGGTTTTGACTTTAGGAATCTATCTCCAGCTATCCCATTGCAGACTCTGAAACCCTTTATATAATATTCTACATCAGGCTAAAATAACTACTTATATTCTAATACAACCAAGGAGGGACTGAAGTAATGAAGCTTCAAATCCACCTCCTAGTCTCATACCAGTTTTTTCCAAATGCCAGTGCTTTCCCTTTTTCTCAGGGCTTAAACACCTCAGTAATTCCTATCCTACCTGTCCCCTGTTACACCCTCTTTCTCATCCTCATTCCAGTACCTTCCCACACAAATTTTCCCATCTCAGACTTCCTTCTCACCAGCCCACTTGTGAGCCCTTAAAGCTCCCCTCACTCTTCAGCACTTCCTTCCCATATTTTTGTCCCACATTTCCTCCCACTCTAATCACATCCTTTCTCAGTTTACAGTTTCCACACCTGCTACAGTTATTTGCTTCCTCCTGTTCTTGCTGGCTCTGTGTAGCTGTTATTCCTTCAGCTTTTCACTCTCAATACTCTCTGCATGGGCAGTTCTGCTCATGGCATTTACAGCCAGACAAATTCTCCTTTTTGGCTCGGCTTTTAGGAAGTAGGATGATATTCTGGGTTTTCAGAAATCCAGGTATATTTGATACTTAAGCAAACCTCAGAACAGGACTCTGAGGAACAATGTCAATCAGAAGTGGATCTATGAAGACTTTGTCAGTGAAACTTGAAATTCTTTACCATAGAACATCTGTGAATGAGTTGGGGTTTGTTTTAATGATTTGGGAACAAGATAAAACTTTGTGTTGTTAATGATAAAGTATTTTTTTTAAAACCATACTGGTTTTTACACACAGGTTGCCATTCTAATGAATATTGATGCTGTTAAACATGTTCAACAGAATATTTTTTTAAATCAAAAACTAAGATTCATGGGAATGTGAAAACTTTTGATAGAAAATAAGTAATATAAGTACTTAACAATAAGTACTTCTCAGTCTAGTTCTAGCTATTGGTTATTAGTGATATGACAGGGTGGGCCTATCTGGGCCTTGCTGGATGTTACTTGTTTTAGGGCCTAACTATTGCAGTAAATGCTCAGCAAAAATCTATGAATACCCTCTACAGAGGGTTAGAATAACACAGGAAAAAGTACCTTATTTCCCCAGACTTTCTGTTATGACAGAGTTTTGAAGGGACTTGGGAAACTTTGTTTGAATTGTATTAAATTACATTATATTACCCTGTATTTCTAGCCTTTCTGGAATGCAGCACGTGATGTCTGCGTCCTTGTCCCCCCCCTCCTGCAGCAAAATACAGACAGACACGGTTAGCTGTGCACATACAGCCCCAGATGATGTAGTTACTGGGTGGGTGTCGGGGGGACACCTGCTGGCAGGGATTCCTCAGATTCCTGCCTTGTGCACAGGGTTTTTCTGAAGTAGTAATTAAACTGAAATGAGGTGTGCAGTTAGTGAAGTCAAATGTACATCTATGTATCTTTTAAAAGCAAGTGTTCAACCCACAGGAAAAGGCATAAGACTGTCAAAAAAAAAAAATGAAGAAAAGTTGGCGGGGGGAAGCCAACTTAGTTGGGAATTGCTAAGAAAATGGATACATTCATTAAGAATTGGAAATGACATAAAAGCAGAATGACCTTTCTTGAGAAACTTTGTTCTCAATTTTTTTTGAAGTCAGATATTTTGAAATTTCTTCAGACTCGGATTCTAAAGAGGAAAAAGAAATACCTGAAATCACTAAAGCATTCCACTTCAGGAACTGTGAGACTGAAAAAAAAAATATTCTAAATATAAAAGCAATAAACACTATTAAATGCAAGCAAAAATAGAATCGTCAAAAATGAAAAAATTAAACTACAAAGTGTATGCTTTGATATTTCAATTTCCTTTAGTTTGTTAATATATTAGCTTATTTGCAAAATTGTTTGGAAACATTTATGCAGTCCAGTACTTAAATGCTAATAAAAAGTAAAATGTACAGAGGTATGTGATCTTAAATCCACTCAACAGTGTTGTATCACAGAACTTGATTCTGCACAAATAGAAGCAACACCCTTTCTCTTGACTATTAATATTGCAGGATCAAAGAACAGCACCTCCTCAACCTGTAGAGGATGGCAGCTGCTTTCCATCCTTTTACTTGCTTAACCCTAAGCATCACAAAGCAAAGTTGGTTTTTGATGTCTCACTTTTTCATCGCAATCAGAACTTATGGGAGCTGGAATGTAATTGATTTCCTATAGCTATGGTCGCTGACAAAAGCTAAGTTTTAAAATCCTGCAGGATGTGTCTCTGAGCGAGCTGTGTAGATAGTGAGCATTACGAAAAAATAAATAGTATTGAAGGCACTCAGAAATAAGACAGAACTTTAAGAACACACTGAAGATTGATGTTATTTGAAAATGTGTTTAGACTTAAAACCTACAGTGGTAGTCCAGTAACATTGGTTTTATACTTTGTGTGGTAGGGCATAGGCAACTAACACTAATGTAGGCTAATTTGACAAGGCATAAGCAAACTTCAGTCTGAAGCCATAAACAAATTAGGATATAAACTAATGAACCGTTCAGCATTTGCCCAAGTACTGTCTGTTCTGGACTACTCACTGCCATGTATTCAGAGCTCTTTGTAGAGAAAGTTTCCAGTATGTGTCTCCTAGTGATAGAGATTCAACAAAGAATGAGTAATAGAAATTGAAGACTGATGCTTGCATCTGTTAGTGCTTTCTAAGAGAAGTATTGAGCTTTTACAGGGTTGCCTTCTGCTTGTATAAAATTAACTGTTTTATTCTGTAATTGATTATAAATTGTACAAAGCATGTGTTCTTCCTATAAATAATTACCCAAATACCATGAGGTCTAAATTGCCTACCAAGCAGGGCTAAAAAATACGTAATGACTAGAGGCCAAATATACTCTTAATATAAAAATATAACAGGTATATGTAGAAAGTAGGTGTACAAATGGAAGCTCTTTTTCTAAACACAAATATTGATGGATCCAAGGAGACTGGTGGAAGAAAATCAACAAAATTCTAGTCAGAGGTAGAAAAAGACGGCACGGATCACTTTGGAAGATTTGTATTCTGTCTCTGAAAACAAACCAACCCAACAAAACCAAATGATAAAGAACCCACAAAACTGCAATAAACTAGAGGGCTATATTTCCTGTATCATTGAAATTCTACAAAATCATTTCCGGTTGGAAGGTTGTGCCCTGTGAGGATGAGGAATAGCATTGGGACTTTCCAGCTAATTTTCTAAGAGGTACTGAAAATTATGGAAAATTAGAGGAAAATTCTGCTATGTTATTACCATATAAAAAATTACTTTAAGTAGACTAGGATGGTGTTAGGGAAGAATATAATGCATAGGCTAATGTTTTTATGCATCAAACTTCTATCTTCGGAGCAGCTAATGAGAGAATTCAAAAGCAGAAAAGTATGTCTCATTTAAGTCCTGGATGAAGATATACTAATGAAAAACCACTCTAAGCATGGTTCTAGAGTATTTCAGTTCAATATTTTTTGTAGAAGTAAAAAAGTGCACCTACTAATGATTCCAAGTGAAAATGGCAACAATGTCACAATAAGAGTATTTATGAATAGACAATAAAAAGATCAGCTAATGCAGTTAGTTTTTACAGCTGTCATGCAGATTGTCCAGGATGATGCAGCAAGTGACATGTTCTGTACTAACAAAAGGGAGGTAATTAAATTGTCATTGGCAAAAAACGTTGTGGTCACCAAAAATATAACTTAATTCAAACAGTGCCTAGTCAAAATTCACCTGAAAACATGCTAATCAAGGGCTATTAAGCAGTCATCGGTTTATATAGCATCTGTCTAAAAATAAAATTCCAATTCATTATTTCTCAGCAATATCAGTAGAAATTGGGAGAAACTGATAAAGGGTTAGATACAAATTGCTAGACCTGAATGGCATTCACACAAGTTCTACAGCTGATGATATATTCTGAAGAAAGTACACCTCTTTCTCCATAATAAAAGGTCTTCCTTCATCCCAGAACTGTTTATATAGCAGCCTGAGTGGTTAAAGGGTGCTAAGGTGAAACCTGCCTCCTGCAGGCTTCTAGGGTATGCCTAGAAAATAGATTTGGGGTATGCTTCTGTCTTCACTTAGCACCTGGGAGCAAGATGCTTACTTTTTTTTCCTCCCATTATCACCTTCTCACACACTCATTTAGAAAAATGGTTCCTTTGCAGAAAAAAATCAACACTGGACAGAAAATGTTGGAACAGATCAGATTATTCTGTATCCCTTCTTGCAAGTCATCTTAAGATTTAGGAGTAATTGAGGCTTCATTTATGAAACTCCTTTGCAGAGCAGTATTTCTCAAAGTCACTAACTTTGTTATATATACATAATGGATTGTGCTAAGCATCTTTTATAAATACGTATTTTTTTATTACTGAGTATTTGTCTTAATGCCTTGTAAATTGCCCAGTGAATGTTTATCACTGATGATAGAGCCTTTATACTTTGCTAAAACACCTTTTGACCTGTGAATAAGACAAAATCTAAACTAAGTGACAGGCAAGTGCTTCTTTCATCCATCCAGGAGCTTATATAGTGCTCAGTTAATTAGTGCATATTTTTCCCTGAAGTGCTAGTTAGTAAGTGCTACTGGAGGCCCAGAAGAGGCATGACTGCTGGAAGCCCAAATGAAGACGACAGTTAACAGGAAAACACATCTCCTTAGTTCTCTGGGTGGTAGCAGAACCTTTAGAAATGATTCTGCTTTACAGAGCAACTCTATCCCCTCAAATGATATATAGTTACTAGAAAAATTTTCTCAAACTTGAAAATAGATCTACCAGTCTCTCCCTAAAAACCACTAAGAATGTAATACCGAGTGCTCATTATGATAGAAGCTGTGTCAAGGCCCCTGACTTTAGTTGTTCTTCATTTTAAGCCATCTTATTTTTGAAGAGTTGTGTAACATTTAGATTAACTCAGCTTTGAACTGAAAGGAGTTTGATTATGAATGATTTGAAATGGGGAAGGAATAAGGAAGGAGAGGGAATTTCTTTTATCTGGTAAAGGATACATTTATCAATAAAAGCTTTGTCCTTTTATGTTAGGAAATGGAATAAATTTGTGGCAAAATTACTTCAGGGGGAATATATAAAACAGTTTCAAGATAAACCTTGTCTGATGAAATTTTGTTCAGTGTTTTAAAGGCAGGAGTTTCTAAAAAATGCCATGTGTGTATAATATGCATACAAGATTTTGCTGATTACAGATATTTGGAAAGACCTTAAAAGGCACACGGGTCTGCACTAGCTCCTGTTGACTTTTCATACAACTTGATGTGTAGCAAGTCTCTAAAAGAAGCAAAGATTTTTAAAATTTATAGAGATAACTTCATAAAAATATTCACATTTGGGGACTCTGCTGCATTTTTGAGGCAGCTGAAAAACTTTGTCATAATTTCCAGAGTTCTTCATATTATCACTTACCAGTGCTGCATAGCTCTTAATCTGAGCCTGGAAATTGTCCTTTTCTAAGGCAATCCCATTATTTTTTGTTAGACACAAAAATAAATGCACCATTTGCTTGTTAATAAAATATTAACCATATTATTCTCTTCTGTATGGAAATCTCATTCTCTTGTAACTACAAACTTTTTTATTGTTGATACGTTTCCTGCTGTGTAAGTGTAAATTCCTGTTTGGGGCCAAGCAGTTCAAGGAGCATGAACTAAACTTCAATCATCTGCCCATTTTCACTCTGTTACAGTATGGGAATGTTAGATATTTCAGCATCATTTAAGATAATTGAGTGGGAAGGTTATGCTTGATGTTTGACCTACTTTCAAATAACCCTGATTAAAGGCATTTGTCTGACTTGGACAACAAACCCTCCATTTTAGATTTGTTTTTCCCGGTGATTATCTTAGAACACAATCCAAATCAGAAAACTAAACTAATTTCCTTTAAGTTCTGATTGTAAAAAAGAAATGATTCTTCCTTGTGGATTTCCCTTGTAACACTTCCCAGTATTTTAAGTGTTCTTCAATTATAGCCTTCATCATACTGCCAGGACTGATGTTGACAGCTGGATAGCTTGCACTTGTATCACAAAATGTATGTCACTAAGTACCAGGCTGTAAAAATAAATTGCTATTCATCTTGCAAAAAATCAGACACCAGTGGAGATTTTTATAGCATGTAATATAGAAACTTTACTTATTTATTGTAGGCATTATACCATAGAAGAACATGAAATAATGTAAAAAGGATAGCTGTGTGGATATTTAGGAGAACTGCTTCCCAGGAATAAGATAGAATTTAACATCCATTCATTTTGAATAGGTTTAAGAAGATTTTTTTCAGTCATAACAGAGGAAATTCAATGAATAAAAATTCAAAATGAAGATCTGAAAGAATATTAGCTATATGGATAAGGAGAAAAGTAATATTTAAGTATAAAAATGACTTTCCCCTGCTCTGACTGCAGAATACATTTTCCACAGTTTTTTTTTACCACGTATCAATTTGAATTTAATCTGTATTCAGATTTCCAGCAATACAAAGATTGCGGTAAAAGCACAAAATTGTTATAACACCACTTCTGCCCTGACAGGTATTCTGTGATCATTAATTACATGGCTTTGAAGCAAGTTCCAGCCTGATAAGTGCATTTGAAGAGTTAACTGCACAAATACAGGAGCTAATTTTTGTTGGCCTTTTTTGGTTGCAAAAATGCCAGAACTGGCTCATAGAAGAAAATTAGTGTGAATAGGAATGGGAAGTGAGAAAGTTTTATGGCTATGGAAAGATTACTTCTCGTCACTCCTTTTTTATGTAAATGTGAAAACTTTTCTGTTCTGAGAAGAAACTCTCATCCAAGTATATCCAAGTCCCTGCATGCCACTCATTTGTGCAGAAAGTTGCTAGTTGTTGAAAGGAGTGAACTGTAAACCAGTTTTATTCTGATCAGAAAACTTATATTCACTTTAATATTTTTATGCCACCCAAGAAATGAAGTTTTTCATATGACATGCTAAGACTTAGGTTACTTTATTACAGATATGAGTAGGTTTATGAAGTAGATAAACCTTGAATCAGCTTTCAAGTCCTTTATAAAATTTTGCTTAGATTGAGAACTGAAATATCAATGGCATTATATTCCTGTCTGTCCCTGCCTGGGACAGTTCTTAGAAAAACAGAATATTTGGTTTGTACAAGATTACCACTTTCAGTGAACAATAGAAACAAACATGCCACCGTTGTTATCTACCTTGAATAAGGGCATCTATATAGCACTGTAATAATACTGGAAAGAGCATGTTACCTTTTACAGTATCTATTGCTTGCATACATGGTCACTCTTCTGTATGAAAAAAAATGGCAGAAACATGATATTTTGTCACTCTTGCATGAGATGAAGAATGTGATGGAAATAATAACAGCTTTTATCCTGAAAAGGAGAAAAAATCAGCATCTGGATTCAGCTAATGTAATCAAGTCTCATATCATGCTGGAACATACTATGTTCCAGACTAACCTGTTGCTTAAGATCTTTCTGGGTAAGAATATCTGTCTGGTTTGGGAGGGTTGGTTTGTTTTTGTTTATTTGTTGTTGTTATTGTTGTTTGTTCATGTTTGTTTTGTTGGTGGTGTGTGTTTTTGTGGTTTTGTTTGATTTGGGGTTTTGTGTTGTGGTTTTTTCTTCCCCCTTTTTTAATCCAGAAGCCTGCCCTGATTTGGCAGATCTTCGTTCTTGTCCTGTGCCCTTTATTCAGATGCTGGTTGCTAAAGGGCACGAGAGCATTAATTAAATAACTCTTGTCCACAAGTTTTTAATGTTGCTGTTTGCCTTCTGACTTCTGAGAGCAGTGCTGTAAGATCATTATCAGAATAGCCTCATTTTTTTTCCCTGCTAGAAAATACCAGCTTGAAATAGACGTTTCCCAGGAGGATGTTCATGTAAGTGAAGGTTTGCTTAGGAAATAAAGATCATGATAACCCATGGGACTGTGACCCGATTCTTCCATGGGGAACAGTGCTATTAAGTGGGAGTAATTGCCTGTGTGACTCTATTGGCAGTGCCACCATCATGCTGCTCATTGATAAAATGTGAAAACTACTTTTTCATGTGTAAAGCAAAGGGCTGTGTGCTCTAAGTCTTGGAAGTGGAGGTTCTTTGGAGTTTAAAGGATGGTTGCTGCTTTTCTCTCTCCCCACAGTAACTGTAGGCGATGGCATCTGCCTCTTGATGCCATTTCTGGGGTCCAGGGAGCTGTGATAGGCAAGAGACTGCTACCTCACTGATAGCAAAGGAAGGAAATTAATGCCATCAGCTTTCTTGCTTCCTCAATTTTTTTCATTCTTAATTTTAAAGCATATTCTGTGCTGCAAAGCTGGTACAGATTGCAAAGATACTGAACAAAACAGCATTTTATTCTACTCTGCCTATGAGGGCCCCAGGGCTGCTCTGTGAGGGGCACTCGAGGCTGACCTTGGTGCAGGCTGTGCCCTTGCCTGCTCTCCTACAGCTTTCACATCTGATGGGCAGAGATAGGGGTTGGTAATGGGGCCCAGGATGGCCCCCCAGTGCTGTGAGGAGGTTGGGCAGGCCAGTGGAGAGGCCTCCTGGTGAGGCTGGGCATCCTCACAGCCTGCTGGTGCCTTCAGAGTCCTGCCATTTGTTATTGGTAGGTAGGGAAAACAAGAGCTAACTTTTTCCCCCTTTCTACCATAACAACAGGAGAAAAAGGCAAATGGTATATGAGGCCTTTTGGCTTATGATGCTTGATGAAGTCACTGCCCAGTTGGCAATTGTGGCTGTAGTTAATTATCCCCGCCCTGCTGTTTAAGCTGCCATGCAGACATTTGTCTGCCCCAAAACAGTCCTGTTAATTCATAACACTAGTCAGGTATTTATCAACCAGACAGACAATGTGACTTGAACAAAATTTCAGGCTAGCATAGAAAAGTCAGAGTGAAATTTAATTATTCTAAAGATTGCACATGGTATGTGTGTTCTTCCTGAAATAATGGAATTTTTCTTCAGGAAGGGAAAAGACTCTGGACTCCTTCTGACATCATCAGCAAAAAATTGAAATAGTGAACATGGCTTTTAGTGATGAACACAGTTACAAGTCCTTTCTATCTACTGCCTGAACAGAGAAGTAAATATAAGCCTTTCCAATATCAAAAAGGAGAGGCAAGGAATGTATCAAGACTAGAAAAGTCATTACAGTCTCTTTTAGTAATAATCTGTAAGCATATTATTTGTCTTTATAGCTGTGAATATTTATGTGTATATGTTCTTGAAAAAGGTCTGAATGTTTTTTTTTTCACCTTTCACTTTTGGTTAACACTTGCAGACTTCTCAGGTAATTCTGTATTCACTGAAAGAGATTTTTACTATGACCTACATATTATTTCCAGTAAACTTATGAAGCTTTGAAAACTGGAAATTCCAATTATGCAACTTAAGTAAAATTATACAAGGCAAAAATGAAGATTTTAAATAAAATATTATAGGGTTTTCTGGTTTGGGATTTATAAAAACAAAACAAAAAACCACAAAACAAACCACATGCACAAAAATAAACACAACAAAAAAAAGCCAACCAAAAGTTAAGCCTATCAAGATATCAAAAAAAGGAGACCAAATGGGAAACTTTTTTTTTTAAAATGACTTAAGAAGAAAGCAAAAAACAATTTGGTTAGCTAAATTCATAGGGGAAATACTGGTACTCTTCAAGATTTCAGGAGCATTAATTTCTTTGTAGCTATTCATCTGCATTGTAGTAATTATAAGGCATATTTTAAATTGCAGAAAATGTCCATGTTTTTCTTTTTGTTGAAGGAAAAATTATATTCATGCATTATGTTAGGAAGATAAACAATGACTACTATATAATGATCTTGATAATAGAGACTATTATCTATTTTCAGATAGATATGACTGTTTTCATTACTAAATCCCTCAGCAGAAGCGTACAATCTCTTGCATATTAAGCAGCAAATTTAGGACTTTAGTGTTTACATACAGAATATTGTTCCTTTTTGACATTTTACATAAATAAGGGGGCAAATTTATAGACTGCCACTTTAGTTTCAAAACAACATGTTATTCACATAAAAAATATTTTGCCTACGACCATGAAATAAAAACATACAAAATAATGGAGCATTTTCAAGAGGAATTGCCCTCAAGCCCATGTGTGAGACTGAGATAACTCCAGTATGTCTAGTACCTGATGGTACAAATTAGCTTTGCTTTCTCCTTACCCTTTTACCCAGTGTTTTATACTGCCTAATGGTCACAGGAAAACTTAATGCTTATGCCTAGAATTATGGAAGAGATTATATTTAGAATGAAACTATACCCTATGGGACAGCTTGTTTAAGTAGAAAAAATTAACCATGCTGAAAAGCTAGATATCTCAATGTACACTGCCATTGCCTTAGAGTATTGCTAGAATCAAGCATTTTGTAATGCATCTGCTTTTGAATAGGCTTTTGCTTCGGGTTTGACAAGGTCTGAAATCTTTTTCACCTTGGTTGTCTGCAACTTTAAAAGTGCTTCTGTCATACTCCCATGTCTCAGTTTTGTTATCTAATTTCAGGGACTGATATGAGACCAAGCCGAGAGGGAAGGTTAATGTCTGTCAACTTCATAATCTGATCTAGTTATTTAGAAGAGATCTTTATTCTCTTGGACAGAAGTGGCATATTAGTAATCTGTGTCATTAGTTTAAGTCGGGCTCCAGAAAGTTTGACTGTCCTATTTCGTTTGTAGCTTTCACTGTAAGAGCTGTGCTGTTCCAGATAAAGCAATTGTTGGACTGCCTAGTCCAGCAGCTTGTGACTGACATAGCTGCTCGTGTAGCAAGACAATATGGGGTAAAACCTTTCATTGGTGGGGTTTCCTCTTGCTTAAAGGATAAAAAAATATTTAATTTCAAAGACTGCAGCGAGTTCTCCTTGACACTGTATTTTGTAGCACCCTCAGCAAGGGCTTTCATTAACATATTTCGTGCCTTGCCATAAAAGCAAGCATTACATGCTCCTTTCAAAAGCAATATTCAGCCCACTGCCTACTAACCTGTTCCGAGAGAAGTCTCCTATATTTCTTGCTTTCTTGGCATAACACCCAAACATGCCTGAGCACAGAATCTTTGACTTCTGCACCCTGATATGGGCATGACTTATTCTTCTGTCTCTACCTCTCTGCAAATGAATTACTACCTTGTTTTTTCTCGGTGCCAAAGAGACATGCCCACAGTGGCTTCTGTACCAAAAATGACTGGCTGGCTACTTGGGGGGAAGCTCACTGCACAGTTTGCTCAGTCCAACAATAGCTTTAATCACATGTACATGGTCCAGTATTTCAAGTAAATAAGTGTCCAAAGAGAGAGACACTTATTCTCTCTTCCTGAAATTTTCCTGCAACAGAGAATTTCTGGAAACTTGAGACAAGACCCTTTTCTTCCACTTACAACACATTTCAGAACTATTAATAGCTCTAATTGTCAAATTGGGTTAAATGCTGAAATTTAATGCAGGACTTGAAACATGTTTTTAATGCCAGGATGACATTAAGACAATTTTCATATTTATGCATACCTGCTAGTGGCTAAAAATGCAAGTCAGAAATGACCTGCTTGTTCTTTAGCACAAGCAGACTTTCTATTTTGTGAGTATGAGTAGGTTGGTGGCTTGAGATGCTAAAAATATCAGCAGAGTGTAAGCAGACAGTCTTGCATTTTGGAAAATATTTTTATTAGATGTGGAGTGTGAAATTAGAATAATAGGAGATTTATGAGCTTTTGAGGGGGGAGGAAGAAAAAAGTGCAATCAATTGCTTTGGTAATTGTGCAATGTAGGAAAGGAAATGTAGAAATGGCAGAAGTCACGTACAGCTACGTAAAATTTGGAACATATATGTTATATGCAGTGTATGACTCTTTCAATATAGTTAGGAAATTACAGAAGACGCTTACCCTCAGCAGCACAGCTAACTTTGAAACCAAGGAAGATTATTGCCTCAAAAAAGATGGTTTCATGCATGTTTCAGGAAGACAGGCAATGCACTGAGTGTTTTATAATGGCTTCAGTACTTGCAATAGTTGATTGCATATGTGTGCATTTGATTGAGCCCTCTGATATTTGAAAGTGTCTGAAGCTGCAAATGATGACTTAAGATGCCTTTCGTTTTAGATAAGATGCATTATCAAGGCACTAGGAGATTGTGTAGAATATGGGTGGGAAGCAACTTAAATGATAGAATGGGTCTAGTCTTTGAGGTTTGGGGTTTTTTTTTGTCGTATTGGGGTTTTTGTGTGTGATTTTTGTGGTGGAAGTGGTTGTTTGTTGTTTTTTTTCCTGTGCATTGGGAAGGATATGCTGTGTTTTTATATCTGTGATGCAGCCTCTCTGCTCTAGGACAGGGTGTTTCCTCAAGGGCTAAGTCTTGCAAATGCTGCATCGTGAATTAAGAGAAACCTTAGTGTGTCCTTTTTGCTATTGCACTGCAAGAACAGATAGCTTGAAAATCCTTCTAAAACCTGGTATGAACAGTATGCTGTGAGTTTCAACAGCCAACAAAACCAGGCATCTGTAGAGACATTTTCTGTGATATATTTTGCAAGATGTTTATTAATCAGTAGTATTAAGCATGGAAAAGAGAAGCAATTGTCTTCTACACCTGCAATGAACAGTACACTGTACATGTACGCATACTGTACATCACATACTATGTTACTATATTGACACCAAACGTAGAAGTAGAGCAGGAAGGTATGACATGCATGCAGAACACTGCTTCTGGGGTTTATTCCCTTGTCTAACATTTTCTCATTTATAACATGAGATTTTAAAGATATAAAACTGTCACATATATGATTAATAGCACACTATTTGCCTTCCACCCAGGTATTATTAAAAATATATATAAAACAAAGAACCATATATCTTAATGTTAGAAAAATCAGCCTCTGGTACTAAACACTTTGAGAGACATTTAGAAGAAAAAAAAAAACATTAGAACTTTGCTCAGTCATCAAAATCGGATGTTTTTATGGCAGTGATACCGTTGAAGTAATGGTAAAATCTAGGCAGGGTTACATTACAGTGTGCTTGTGAATAAAGAGGTTTCTGGCTTCAAGCCTGTCTGTCTCTTTAGGCCCTTTGCCTAATTCTCTCTGACTTTTTAAAGAAAATCCTTTCAGTGGAGCTTTCTCTTGCTCCCTGATTTACAGAGTAACTCCTTATAGTAAGAACATTAGGAAATCCAGGACCTCAGGATACCTGGGATTAGGAAAATTTACAAGACTGGATCTTCAGATTCACTTCACGAAGAATGTTTTGTCCTAGAGCAAATTTCAAACATTTGGTTGAATGTTTCAGTGGTCCTCCGACTTCTAGCCTGAACTGAACAAAACCAGTGTCTTAAATATCAGAATTCTGTGAGAAACAAGGTACTTTCTTCTACATGAGTTTTATGCTGTACATACTAATGAAGAAATGACCTCAGTAACTGGAGTATACCATGTGACTGAACCTTTAGTTATTAACTGGAGCCCATGCACACAGCCAACAGCAGCCACTCCTTCAAGAAAATCATGCCTGTCACAGCAGCAAGGCTGCAGCCTGAGGGCACTGCCAGGCCATTGGGCTGATTTTGGGCGTGCTGCAAGCCCAGCAACGGCTCTCACCTCTGGGCTGGGTTCAGAACCTGGTCCCAGCTATGCATATATGAGGTGGGTGGGCTGCCTGGCTCTATGGTCCTGCCCTGTGGTGGGCGACAGAGCCGGGGCCACTGCCTCTAGTACTGCAGGACACTGTCAACCCTCACCATGCCTAGACAAATACCTTGTGGAGGTATCTGTACTACTACTGGCCAATGACACCATCATCTGTGCACCAGTTAGAGCCATGATTTTACCCTAACCTTCATAAACAGGAATTTCAGTAGCTGCATGCACACATGCATGCACAGGTGCTGGTTCTGTTGCCCTAACAAGTTTTATCGGCTCTGTTACATGCTTGAGAATGCACAGTGGGATCCTGAAAACACTCTGCATTCACAATTTGCTGTCCCATTTTTAACACTTCATGTCTGTGTCAGCAATCTTCAGTGGCCTCATCCTGCAGCTGTGGAGCAATGCCAGAGCTGAACAATTCCTCTACATTCAAACAGAAGTGGCACACTAGCATGATAAGGAAAACATGCTTTTCATGTTGCTTGATTTTGCATACACCACACTCTGCCTTTTGTTCAAAAAGCTATTTAGACAGAGCATTTCCAGCGTCTGTTCTTTAAGCAAGTGTATTTTTGGGACACATGTTGAAGACTTCTTTTAGGTTGTGACTCTGGCTTGAATTTATGCTGTATGTAGAGGAGTTACAGAAGAAATAAACAAAGGGTAGGAAGATTACCTTTGAGTAGTCAAGCTTGGTATCTTGCAGGCATCAAGGACTGGCAAAAGACAGAATGTTTTTGTCCACCAGTGCTCCACCTTTCAATACTCTCTGGTGCCTGGAGACATAATGCAGTGAAAAATGGAGCCCTTGTAGACCTAAATTATCACATTCCCCGCAGTTTCTGTTTTGAGAGCTAAAGCCAGAAGTTGACTGCAAATTGCACCTGAATGTTCAATAAACATGGCTCATACTTAGAAATGTTTCATTGAAACTCAATGAAACAGGTAAATATTTTAGATGTTTCTCACTCCAGATAAGTTTGGATTAAATGTGGTGTTTCAGGTCTCTGTTTTCTTTTAAACAGAGGAAAAGAAATGGGAATGCAATTTTTTTTAATCCTAACTTAAGAATTAAACTGTAAAGAAATAATATTTTCAGGAAATAATGCTAAATTTTGGGGTTTATCTTTTCTTCTATATCTTCAAAAAGTTGTGTTTACCTGAATCCAAAGGAAGATTTTTGTTTTAAAAGGGAATATTTTTTTCAAGACAGTCAAATTCACTGCTCATGGTGAAAGTGAAATTGTGCTCCTGGCTCTGGCTGCTACGTTGAGAGCTGTAGGAGTTAACTTTGCTGATGATAATGAGACTGAGCAGGCAGCAGATGCTCACGTGCCTTTACAATCCAAATCTACCAAAAAGTTGTTCTCACAGAAAATTTGAGGAATGTCTGGCACCCTGGAGATAGAGACAGACTCGGTATTAGCCATATGCCACCTGCTAGAGCCATTGTTAAACAAACCAGAGGATTTTACAGCACTATACTGAGCTGCTTACAATGAGACTTTGTCCCATTCCAGATTTTATTATCTTCCCTTATAAGAACTTTTTATACCACAAGTCATGCTAAGCTATAAAAATAATTTATTACAGAAATAATAAAGAATTTAATAATATTTAATAAGAGGTACCGGTTACAACCATCCATGAGTAGGAACATAGTGTTTTCTATGCAGTGTTATTTTCCCTGTAAAAGCTCAAATACTATACACCTACTGTTTCACATTTTTAACAATTTAAACATCTGTTTCCTAAAAGGTTTTGCAAGGGTCTGTTGCTATTTTCATGCATTTGCATATCTGATGAGATTCTGTTCTGTAAAATATGCAAATCTCTTCATTTACAAAACCTGGAAAAGGATGATACCTCACTGTAAAGAACAGTTTTGAGAGTTGCAGAGTGTATCTGTGCATATCTGTGATACTTTTAAAGGTGGGGGGAAAAAAAGGCATATTTTTCATGTAGTCTGCACTTCTGGAGTAATCTGGTCCAGGAGGAAAAACAAATCCCCAGAAGCTCAGATGTCAGAGGATAATCCATGGTAAATTTGGACCAAAATATGAATACTCTTGAACAATTGGTACATATTATTGGACATATATGAGTTTTTGTTTTGAAAATACTGCAGGAAAAAAATATTAGGTGAAGGAAATAATACCATTCATATAAAGGAGAAAAAATATTTCTACATATAGGACTATTAATTCTTGTGATGTGAGGTAAGAAACCCTTTTAGTTTCTATTGGGCAAGGGCAGAGATCTTCAAATATGCACCCTAGTCACCACTTAAGGGAGTATTTAGAGAGAATCCAAGAATGATACAGAGAATGAAAAAGTTAAGCTAGATCCTAACAGGTTATAGTAAAGAAGCTCATGAGACACATGACTTCAGATGATCCAACAGCCTCTCTACATTGAGAGTAGAAAAAGTTTAAATCAGAACACTGTGCAGCAACAGCCCATTGAAAAAGCAGCAGAACATTTCATCTTTCAGAATCACCCAGAGGGTCTGGGACAGTGAAAAATTTGTCTTTGTTTCCAAATAGCTGAAAGTTCCCAATAGCCTCATGTCTTAAATATTCCTCACCTCAGAAGCTGAAATTAGGCTTATGTCTTTGGTTAGACTTTATTTTATCATCTCGTAATGTTGAGAAGGGTGAATCACAATAAAAAAATTAAAAGGAAAAAAAAGTAAGAAAATGCTCAACTGAAGTTGAAGCTCAAAATACCTCTCATGTAAATGAGAAGGCAGGTTAGGGCTTAGATCTAGTGCCATGTGCAGTTTAACATTAGTAGAGAATTTTTAAGGTCTTCTGAAGGACTAAACTACATATAGCTGTTTCTTTTTAATTTAAGCTTTGGCCAATTCTGAGTTAACTAAAAGAATATTTTTTTAATGCAGCCACTGTAATTCTTAGTCATGAAATTCAGGTGTAGCAGTTGGTAAATAGAGGATTTAATTTCTCCTCGTTTCCCTTACTTAGTTTGCTATATTAATCTCATTTTCTATAGGCAAGATGCTGAAGTTTGTTGGAATATATTTAGTAGGATTTTTTTGCCCTGGAGTAATGCGTTGGGATTCAGGCTCCTATTCATTTCAGGAGGAAAAGATTGGGGCTTACCTATTTTAGAATTTTAGGTCCAGCATGAAAAACAACCTGTCTGTGTTATAGTAAATACTTTGAGGATCTTGGGGATCTTTTTAGCTGTGAGCAGAGAGAAAATCTGAATGGATGAAAACCGTAAATAAAAACCCCAAACAACAATCATCAAAACAAAAATACAAACCACAAACAAAAAAAAACAACCCCCAAACACCTCTCTCTGGTTTCATTCTCATTCTTGATACTCTTGTCAGCTTACTCTATAAACATTCTCAGAAGCTGCAGCTTTTGCAAGAGTTGTTTGTTTGTTTTTCTTTCTGTGCATGTGTTTTTGGTGAATAAGAATGGTTGCAGTTCTTTAGAGAAGTAGAAAAATAATAATTATTAGTACTGACTCTGTTCCTGAAACATATATTCATGACTACTACCCAATCCATCTCTACGGGGACAGTTCAGCAAAATCATAACTGAGAGATTGACTCACTAGAAACATACCAGAGAATTTAAACCTAGGAACCACAATGTTATCAGAAATATGTGTGGGTATTATTTTTTTAACATATTCAGCCTGGCAATTAGAAGATACTATAATATTCCTAGCTACCCCTATGAGCAGGTATAATGCAGTCTTTCAGTAGAGTAGTTAGGAGGAAAACTCCGCTTAGTACTTCTAAGATAAAGTTGATGTGCTTTTGAAAAGGTTTACACGGTGCATTACCTGAGATAATAAGCTACTGTTCATTAAGAGACAGAAAGCTCCTGCTAATCCTGTTTTTCTAAATACACTTGTATTTCTTTGTACTATTATGCTAAATAGTAACTACAAAGAATGCATTTTGCCTTTAGAGTATTGAGGTAGCTGCTGCTCCAGGAGCTTATCATATTCACTTCGGACCATGCAGAGTATAGTGCAGAACTTCAGCTCCTGTATGTGCATTATTTGGAGAGCAGTGAGTGCTGCTGTCCCTAAAAAATCTTGAGACCCATTTTCTAAGGTTTGCTCAGCTGCAAGACAACCAGATAGGTGCTGACACCAGCTCTCTAGTTTTACTCTAATGGAGAAGTTCCACTCTGCAAAGCATCATTATTGCTTCCATTACATCTCTTCACTTTATACCCACTGTGCAGAATGACTGATTCAGGAACATGGAACTGTTGCAGGAACAGGAAAATTTTTCACTTTTTACCTTCACATCTGGTCATTCACTATAATACCTACACAAAAGAACGTAGAGTTGAGATTACAATTTGTCTTCATGAATCAGGATTGATGTGGGTTGGTGGTTTATTCTCAGTGCTCATTCCACTGTGCGGAAAATGGTTTCTGACCTCATTTCAGAAAGCTGGGATTCAGCACATCAGTTCTTGTGTTGGCGACTGCAACAAGCCACTTGTGGCCGATGCAGCCTCCCTGACAGAAAAAAAAAAGGTCAAAAAAGATCAAAGGCCCAGGGTGTGCCACACCGTTTTGTCATCTTGGTCCTTAAGCTGCACCTCTTGGTGCTTAACAGGTGCCACAGGATCTGGATCCCTTAGAAAACAGGCTCGGGATCTGGGCTCGTGTCTGTGCTTTTTCTGGGCTTGCTCCTCAACCACTTAGAATGACCCCAGTGCACCCCCAGCCGGGGTATAAATGGGGTCCTGCCTAAGAGCCAGAGGAGCTGGTGCGTGGCAGAGCAGCAGATCTGGAGGTTGGACCCTTCCCTTGGACATGCCGTCCAAGGACATTTCCATGGATTGAGTGAGCCTCGCCCCCACCCCACCTTTGGGTGAGTGGTATCTTGGGCACTCTGGTGGGGGAGGTTTCCCCTTTGTGAGTGGTGAGCATGTGCCCGTTTTGGTTCATCTTTCCTTAAGGTTTCGGAATGAGTTGTGTAGTAATTAATTCCCAACAGCCTCCGTGACATCACTTCAGTGGCTCCAGGGAGAAGAGAAATTCTTGATTAGCAGGGCAGTCTTGTAAATTATTTTCCTCTCATCATCTGTTCTTCTCTCACCCATCCCCAAGATCTTCCCACACTGTTGTTATTCTAATGCATTCCCTCTGTTTCCCATCTATGCTATCTAGACATTATTTTCCTGTAACCATAAGCAATTTCAGGTAAACCTGGAACTGAATAAGACAAATATTTAAGTGGAAAAAATAACACAAATTATTTTTCCACTGGAGGTGTTTGTTATAAGTGGTCTTTTAAACAGAAGTGCCAAACAGGTTTTTTAATTAGATTTTTAATATCCAGACAATGCATGTTTATTTGCCTATGATGAATCTATTCAACTTACTTCTGGAGTGTATGAGGTATAATGAATATTGAATGTTATATTTCCCTGTATTATTCTAAAAGATTTCATATCATAAGTAAAAACATTGTTATTAAAAAGTCTCAAATTTGGGGTATGGTTTCAGTCATTTCTGCTTGATTTATATTTTTTTATCTTAATATGCTTTCATTCTGAGTTATTCACTCCTTCAGAAGCTGACTATGAATTTAATATCAATAATTTGTTTCTTTTAGTTGAAGATATGACAGTGTAAAGCTTGTATAAATTAACTGTGTTTTTTTACTTCCATTTGCAATTATGAGAGATTTTTTTTTTAAGCAAAGGTATTGAGGGGACTTTTATCACTGCTTTAAGAAACAGAATTGTATTATCTTTGAAACATCTCTTCAGACGGCTTCTAATTCCCTTTTTTATTTTCTTAATCTTTCTGTAGTTTCACTGCAAACACTGAATTGATAATATTGCCTTGGACTGTTAAGAAGGTACAACTGATAGGTGCAGGTTTCAAAAGCCCCCATTTTTCATGTTAGATCATCTGCTTTGCATTTTGAATGTAGGATCAGGTACTTGAGGGGGGTGGGGTGGTGTTTTGTATCCTGCAACGTTTTATCTGACTAGGGGACTTACTACTCTTACAGGACTATCTATACTTCTGCAATTTAAAAGGATTCTGGTTCAACCTAACAAAAACTATGCATGTGTATCATATTTCTTTTGAAGTAAGGAGACTAACTGAATTTAAAACACAGTTTGTTCAATAGCCCTTAATAGTTTAGTCATTTAAGATTTAGAACTGGGCAGTTGAGTCTAGCGATTCAAGGTGTTTGTTGCCACTGTCATCACACATCCCATGAGTGACAGATATATCACACAAGATCTCTGGCTTTCAGGCTTGTTGGCAGACTGTCTGTGTAGGAATTGGGAAAGTAGTGAGACAGAGAATGCTTAATATTAGATTCCACAGGCCATCATGCAGCAAATAAAAAGTGTCACATCATGCTCTACTTTACAGAAACCTGTGGAATGTTACTCAAGAAGACAGTCTGTCTGTGTCTATACATCAGTAGGGGAGAGAGATGACAGTACTGAAATAGGAATTGCATGTTTCAGCACACCTAAGCTGACGTGAAATTATATAAATAGTTTCTAATTGCATGTTAAAGGATTAAAATATCTGTCTGAAACTATAAAATCAAGTAGGAAAAAAAAAGTTTCATCATTCTGATCCTAGTTAGCCAAGTTGATTTAGCAACTTCTTTTTTTTTAATTGAAAATATTTTTTTGTTTTAATGGAATTATGATTTTCTTCATAGATTATAGCTATAAATCTATGCCTTTCTGTAGTTAGAATGGTGAGTCTGAGTCTCCTCTCTAAATTGTAAGTAGCTATTTCAGCTGCTTTAGCTATTTTAGGTGGTGTATCATCTGCAGGACATCATGACTACTCTCTCACTGCAGAGATAGGCTTCCACAAAATTCACAGTAAAATCACGTTGAAAATGGATAGATAATCAATTTTCAAAGACAATGAATTCTTACTGATACCAAACAACTATTTTCAGTATAAGAAATTGAAGAGCAAAGTTCTTAAAGATAAAGATAAGCAGCACAAAAGGTTTATTTTACATATTGCACTGGCTAATCCTTGCATCGTCATTTACATTCTTTTAGATAAAACTATGAATTGATGAAGAGGAAAGTTTTCTGTCATCATTGTGCTCTCATGAATGGAATTTAAAAATTTTAATCTCAGAAACTGGTCAGAAAAGGTGTTTCTGTAGCCTGAAGTTATTGTCAGCCACCACTACTTGCTACCACCAGCAGAGTTAAAGATATTCCATGAAAGGGGTCATCTTTCCTAAAGGAAAAGAGCAGGCAGATTATATCCAGGGATTGTAGCCCAGGCTCCTGGTATGTTGTGGAATATTATGTAGTGGAATCATAAATTGTAGTTGCAAAATGAGTATCAATGTTAACAGGACATGATTTCAGATCACAGGAGGCCTGGATTCAAACTGTTTTATCAGGTATCAAACCAGGTGTCTAATTTTTGTTAAGTTATGGAAAAAGTGTCACTCAAAACATGAACTAATACTTCATTAACATCATGCTTATTCATACCTGTATCTTAATGAATATCTTGGGAAATAATGCACATGACTTATTTTTTTGAGTAAATGTGAAATAATATAACAGTATGCAGTAACAAATAACCCTTTTGTTATGTAACATGTAATTTCAAAGGAATTTGTGTCTACTAGCACAGGGGAAAAGCTTAAAATTTCTACATTCAAGGTAAAGATATCAGTAATTAATGCTATTTGTAGCTGATGAACTATTCATAAGTATGAAACTAGAAAGCAACTAGATAGGAGTAGTGTTACTTATTTCTTTATATTGAAAACTAACCATTTCTTGAAGAAAAGCCTTACCTAATAAGGACATTATCAATAAAAGCAAGGAAGCCCAGTTTTTTGTTTATTGTTATAGGCCCAATTATTTCACTTTTCTCCTCATGTTCCTTATTTGTGTGTCTGGGCAAGTACATACTTTGTGTGGTTCACAGCTATGCAAATATTGACTTTCTAGTCAGTTCAAGCATGCAGAAATGAAATGTAAGACCACTTTAGAACAAGTTTTTGTGTTTGTCTGCTGAATTCCAGTTTTCACATTTAATGAGCATGCATTCAGCTCTCCTGCAAGTTAACCTTGTAAAGAGGGCATATCTCCAAGCTGCTGAATTGTGCTTCTTTCTTTTTTTTTTTTAATATTTCCTTTTCTGAAGGTCAAGAATGAAATGCACAGTCATTTCAGATCACTTTGATTACAGCTTATCAGTGAGACCTGAGTACACTGAGTGGCTTTAAAGAGGTCTCTTCAGTTGGTATCCAACCTTTTTACTTCCCTTGAGTTTGAAAGACCAGCCAGCAATTTCATTCAGGACAGCCTAAGAAAGAACATCAGAAAACAAATCAGGTTGGAGCACACACTTCATTTTTTCTTGTATTTTTCATAATGAAACCTATTTTTACCATTTTTTCTTGCTGGTGAAATTTTGAAAATGTAAAAAGAGATACCAGATACCAGTTTAAAGGAAGCTTATTGTAGGTAAACATGCTTTTAACTAAGGGAGCTTTATTTCTTATCTGTGATAGAACTTTCTACTTAAGTAGCTTGTATTTCTTACATATTTATGATTTGATTGCATAGCTTGCTTAAGGATCAACATATATCATTTTACAGTACTGCTTTTCAAAATGTCTTGTTGCATGTAGTAACTTCCTAGTGATTGTTTTGTTAACTAACCAGATAAGTTTTACCTTTTCAGTGCACTTTGCTGACTTAACCCCCTCTCCTCTCTTTTTTAAGGCTTGTTTTTCATTCTTACAGCTAATTATTTTATTTAAGCTTTTGACTCTGAGTTATTTCAAAAGCAACTAGAATACATCAATAGTTGAATTTTCAGATGCTTCTCTTTGACAAACTCACATACTTAACTGATTAAGAGGCTAATCAGGAGTATTTGGTTGGTGCTGTTTTATATACTTTGTTAATTGAGGTATATTTTTAAGTTGAAGACTTTGATATATCAATAGTCAGGCATCTAGGAAAACTATTTATGAATCAAGACTCAATATTTCTTGAGTGAAACCTCTTTTATGTAATGATAAACCCCAGCCCAGTGTGCTCATGTATTTTACATTACCTCAGATGTTATCTATCACCCCTATTATACAATTACTGTGCTCCAAGGGGCTGGATATTCACAAGGCTGCAGCAAATCTTTTGCTCTAAATAGGTGATAGCACCTTCCTAGCTTTTCAATTTTTAAAAGAAGCATGTGGTAATTTATTAGGTACATGTAGAACAATGTAATGACATCATTTATGGTAGTGGATGTTGGCATGTAATACGACAGTTTGGAATTGCGGTTCAGTATGGAATGAAATTTGTCAGTATAGAGACTGTCATGATTGCTTTCTGCTTCTTTTACTGAGGGATGAACTGGCAGTAGTTCTAAATTCAGTGAAAATGTGAGGCATTACAGGTGGACAGGCTATGCATGGAAATTGGTTTTCAATTCTTTGTCTTTTCATCATTATTTGTTAAAACAGCTGCTACTCACTTCCAAATAAATCCTTCTTTTCCAGGAATATTTTGATATCTATACATTCATTTATTTTAGATATTGGATATATGATTATATACAAATATAGAGCATTTTTAAGATTAACACTGTCTATTAATTTTTTTGTTTTGTTTTAAGACGAATGTTCTGACTGGGCTTTCTCTCAGCAGTTATGTAGTTCTGGCTTTAAGTAGTTACATGCAGCGACTACAATGGACATAGTATTGAATATGGTAATGGGATCAACTTGTGGAAAGCTGTTTTTGTGAAAAGTGAAATTCAGGAAGTGTAGATTAGGACTGAACCTTGTATACAGTGGACTAGAGGTAACTGAAATGTAGAGGAAACCAGCTAGTGGATCAGAATGGCTGTGCCAAACTATAGGCAGGAAGACAAACTGTGGGGAGATTACTTTGATATAAGCTTGATTTTTAGCTACTTGATTTGATATGTTTTCACTTTATAATTCCTGGTTTTTTTTGAAGTCTAAGTATTATTGATTTTGTCATTCTGGAATGCCTTAAGTACCACTGCAAAATTCTATCTCATTATTCTCAAATCTTTATAGACATATATAAAAATTTCCTTAGGGATATTTCAAGTGCAACTACGTAAACTACAGGAAATTCCTAGATAAAAACTCTACTAAGTGTTAAGTATACAACAAATTAGGTCTATGTTGGTGCGTGCAGCTTTTATGATTACAGGTGCTACAGAGTTGAAGACTGTGGAGTACTGATGCTCCTTTAAAACCAGCTCGTACACACTGTAAATGACATTTTGGTTAAGTATTTTTGAGATTTTGTCCTTATATCAGACACCATTTGCACAATAACGTGCATTTTGATATTGGGACAAAGAAGGACTCTAATTCCCTTCATCTTTCTAGTTTGATACAAAGTCTTCAGAATGCATACATGAATTATTTATTCAGCAGACAATTCTGATTTCTTTGGGTGGCATGTTTCAGGATGTCAGAGAAGGACATAAGACTGATACACAGCAATTGTGATTTTTAATGTAATATGCCAGGATGTGTAGAGAGAGATAGGACAAATAAATACTGAAATGGTAGTACAATCACAAGGGGCATATTGCAGATGGGAAATACAACATTCAACTGGTCTGAATAATTTTGAGTGCACAGTGAATGATAGTATCATCTGGTATCTTGATAGTAAAGATGCAATAATTCAGCACTGGCTGCACTGTGCTTGCTGATAACATTTCAAATCAGATACTGTGTGGCATTTAAGTATCTACTGGCAGGGATTTTCCATCAAGGAATGAAGACCAGCAGAGAAAATCTATAGAAATCTTGCACTGGTGTAATGGAACTATTCAGCACAAGAGTTCTATAGATTTTTCTATAAAAAAGAAGTGATTTTATATTCTATTTTTTCCATATACCTATACTTTAAATGTACACATTTCATGTTTTCAAAATAAACTGAGTTTAAATATCTGAAAAATGTTGGCATATGGTACTTTTGAAGTATAGAGGACTTTTGTATATGCATCCCCTTGGAATTGTTATCAAGATTGGGAAAAAGAAGAATATATAGTCCATTTCAATGCAATTGTGGCTTTCAGTAATAGGCCTTCAGGATACCTACCTGGATTCCTATCTTATGTAGGTGAAGGTGCTTAGTATGAACATACCAATTTCCAGCCAACAAAATATTAAGAAAATAATGTGAACACAGTAAGAAAATACTGCAGATCTCAAATACCACACTCCTTGTCAAAGGCCTCTTGTGACAGGGTTAAGGACACACTTACAGGAAAGGGACCTGGGGGTTAGTTGCCATGTTAGTGCCAGCTGGGGTGGTTTGTACTCACTGCTAAATGGCACCAAATAGTAATTTTTTTGGAGGCACCTCTCTTTTGAAAGATGTCTGTCAGCTTACATCGAGATTGTTGTTGACAAGTAAACAGTCAACACTGTCACTGATTTGCTATCTCAAATAGTATAAAGACCTAGAACATAAGTGTCTTGAGGCTGGGAATCAGGATGGAATGAAGGTGACAACTGAGGAACAGAAATTGAAAAGAATTAGAGGGAGAGGGAAAGCCAGAACCCGTACTTTCATTCATATAAATGCAACTAACTTAGAGGTACATTGAAAACTCTGGTCATTCTCAGTAAACCTTGTTTTAAACTTCTGGCTTTAAGGGATGTGTACAAATGCAGTTGAAATGCAGACATTTGATTTACTCTTCCCATTAGAGAATTCTTTGTCAGGGAGGATAAGTGTTTTTACTGAAAGCCTTCAGTCTACAGAGTTGTCATGAAGTTATGTTATCTTCCATCCACACTTACTCAGAAGTATCTGTATGAGAAGTAATCCATATGTAAATTTTCTAGACCTTTAACTGTGTTGCTGGAATCAGCAGATACAAGTCTCTGTTGTTTTGGGTGGGGTTCTTTGTTTTTAACAATGTGAGAAGGACTAGAAAACAGGACCGCAGACAAAATGTTATGTATGTTATCTATTTTTTCCCCGTTTTGAGAGATTTTCTACTTCTAAAATCATGTTTAGCATTACAGAATTATGAATGTGGAAAGCAGAAAGGGGCAGAACAGAAGAGCTTATAGATATGTTTGGCTTTTACTAAATTTGTTAAGGTTTCAGAAAGTTGTACTAAACATAATGCTTTTACCAGTCCACTACTCTGTTTGGGGTTTTTTTTTTGTGCATGCTTGTGCCTGAGGCTTATCTCCTTTTTTATCTCATTCCTGATAGCTTGATCAGCATTGACAGTTCTTTCTAAACACTTGTGAAAATTGACTTGTTTTCAACTCCACCACTCTTGCTTTTCAATACTTACATATTGTCCCTTTGCTCAGTTACAAGACAGAGGTCTTCATGGCAGTTTTTGTAAATCCAAGCTGAGTACACCAAATTTGTAATTTACCAAATAGTATCATCATTCATTCAAGCTTGTCTAGCCAGTTGTGAGAGGCCATCTGCATAAGCTGTGGAGCTTAACTCTGGATCATCCAATGTCACGCCCTCCAGCTCATCTCTCCTTATGCCCAGTTTCAGAGCATGATGGAAAGTGACACTGATTCTGTGTCCCTTTGTGTTCCACCAAGCCCTAACTTGAACCAGCTGCTTGATTTTCCAGCAATGTTGTGGTCTGGAAAGGTTCTTCCTGTGTAGCTTTTACAATTGTAACTGGGGTAAATTGTCAGCCTTCCCCTCCATGTCTTCACACACCCTGGTACATAAAATGCATTAAGTATTCTCCCCTATTCTGTTCTGTTTCTCAGCCCATTCCATTACCATAGAATCCAAACACCTAAGCCACTTAATACTATAATACCTTCAAAAGGCATTTTTCTAAGGGTTTTTCTGCTAACGCTTATGTAGCAACAGAGATTCTTACACTCTCTGGCAAACAACTGTGACACGTGTGTGGGAAAGGGGGAGAAGGTATTGGATGCCATGAGAGGTAACAAATGAAACCCATTTGGAACTTCTTGATTATGTGTAAGACTGCATTGGCTTTATTCTTTAGCTGCATGAGAGAATTCTTACAAGCACAGCAGTGTGAACCTTTCGAATGCGAAATTACTTTATGGAAAGAAAATGCAAAGCAGTGTAGTAACAGATTCCTTTGCTAAGGGCTACAAAGTACAACTGCATTACATGCTATATCTATATTTGGTATTAAAAAGAACTCAAAGATCCCCCTTAAAGCCTTTTTTTTCTGACAAGATTTTCATTAAAACCCAGTTCTTGTTATTAAGCACATTATTACATAATTAAAATTAAATAAGTCTTGGGGGAAAGTAATATTTTGACAAAGAAACCACCCTTGATAAAATTTATTTTTTGGGTTTGAATGGGTTTGTTCAAAAGAGAGATTCAGTCTGAAAAATAACATTAGAAGTAAAGCATGTTTTCATTATCTTACATTTTTAATTCTTATACTCAGAGGTACCACATGGATATAATAGTTTGAAAAAATCTTTAAATTATTAAAGAAACCATTTGCCCAAAGCTTGTATTCCTTCCTATAACCACACTGTGTTGTCATGTAATATTCAAGGACTAGATTATAGCAATTGGTCTTTGGCTTGCTAACATTGCCTGCGTTGATAGTTGTATTGACTTTTTAAAAAATAGCACACATTAAGATTTAATTAACATTTTAAAATGTCTTCAAATATCACATACTATTAGAAAACCAGGTACTTTTGACTTCAAAGGTTTTTCTCCACTGCACACAGCTCTAAAAGGTCACATTCAGGGAAGGAGGGAGGAACCAATTGAATATCATCTGTTTATTTTATGCTGTTGGACATCCACCTAAGACCATGTGTTCAGGACAAGTCTTCATGTTATGGTTTCCACTGTCTGTAGGGCCATCTTATCTAATGATATCTGCCAACTGCAGCCAGTCCACATAGCTTCCAAAGTGATTATAAAGAGGTTCTTGATCTCAAAAGAGGGTTGACTGCTTTGGAATGTAATAACTGAAATGGTTGATGTGCCTTCTCCTTTGGCACGGGGAGGGAGGATGCAGTTGCACCTCAGTGCATTCTGAAGTGTGATGGCTGGTAGCACTACAAGCCATTGCTCTGAGTCTCTACTAGAGTATCAAGTTCTTTCTAGAAGGTTTACCTGATAGGTAAGAACCTCATGGTTCTTTCAGAAGGGCTCACCTGCCTCCTCAAAATGTTAGCCATGATTGTTCTTTGAACTGATATTTCCATTGGTGACTTACTGAAAGCAATTTTTGACAGTCTAAATAACTTTTGCATTATTGTAGTACAATGCAAATACATAGAATTTAAAAACCCGTATTTCTAGATCTAATAAGAAATCATTGAATATTTTCCCTCCATCCCCAGAATCTGAAACATTCTCTAATTAGAGGAAATAAGAGGAAAAAAAAACCCAAAACAGAACAGAGAAATTAAAAAGACTTGCAGTCTCCAAGCTGTTGAATGAAAAAATGGATTTATCAGCAATA